>JAGGAQ010006284.1:0-21559 GCA_017657225.1 Termitomyces sp. T69sscA
TAGGTCGCCGCGTGAAGGTCATCCCAGAAACAAGTAAATGATAAGTACTCACAGTCAAGAATTGTTCTCCGCCTTCCGGACGAGAAAGGTACAGGACAATTTGAAAGAGCAGAGTATAAGCCAAAATTAGTTTCTCCTCAGCTCCTGGTTTTATAGAGAATAACCAAGGCGCAGACGTAGTGTTCTCCAGAATGGAAATCCATTGTTCAGACATGGTTTCTTCACCTTGAGTTTTGAAGCGAGTTTGATCAGGCTCCGATGGTTGGGCCGCGCGGAAGGTTGAAGATGTGAATGAACGACGGCATTGGTATGTTGTTACACTTCGCAAACGAGCCTTCGGCTATAATGGCATCAGGTCAATTTCCCGAATTGATATGTTGAGGTTTGTGGAGATGGTAAAGCGTACCAGGCGCATAGTGGGGCCTCTCACAATTCCAACATTGATGAAAAATTGTCTAGATTTTTGTAAAGCATGAAACGGAACGGGGCCGGCTTTTGAGGTCAACAACGACATGTATAAGTATGGACCTATCCAGCCAGAAGATACTCCCACTATTCCTTCCTTCCCCTTCTTCCTTCCTTCCCACGGCTAACCGATCGTCCAGAGAGTGCACGGTGGTGTCTCGCTGTATCCTTTTCACATGCCAAGTTCTCAAGCGATTCTCTTCTATTTGACTAGCAGGCAATGAGATTCTAATAGACTGGAAGAAGCAAAAGCATATGGCTGCGTCTAATAAGTTCGACACCGTAAATTTGGGCGTTCGTGCTTGGTTTTAAACAGACGATAGTTGTGATTATGACGTGAATTATCGTTATTTATCGGTTTAGAATGCAGATTTTCATGAGACCAATGAAGAGACGTGAAATCGAGACAAGTCATACCAAATCCATACCAAATCACGTGAAGCCAGACACCGAGAGAGGATCGAGTGGAATCAGTACTTAGGTACCTTACACCACTCTGAATCCTCTTTAGGTGAGCACGAAAGAATTCGTAACGAAGTACCTTATACTCACGACGTGTCCTTAAAAGTCTGACTTGGGGAGATCATGTTGGAATAGCAAACGCGTTTTGGTCAAGTAAATCGGTCCGCATAGCCGACTTCACCGTTTTTTGCGACAGATGTCTTGGTGGCACTTAAGCCACACGAATCAAATGGTTTACCTCAGCCTTCGATTGCCAGAATATTCGGACCCCATGCCAAGTTGCCAAGTTACATAATGCAAGAAAATAACACATATAGTGTAAGAGTTGTTACTTGGAACCTCAGTTGTTGACGCAACTGAGATATGATCTGTTTAATATTTGTATTGAGTACGTACTTACACATTTACTAAGTGAATAACTTGTAATAGGTAAAACAAAATATTGTTGTTGTTGATGCAACTGAGTGAATAACTTTTAATAGATCATTGATTACTCGATTCTTTACCCACCTGCCTCGCCCTCTATACACACTGTATCTAGCTGTAACGTTGAGGTCAAATGAAACTTAACCAAGCGTGGGGCCGGCTATAGAGCCCCCCCAAAGAGCTCGGTATCATGCGGTAACAGAATCGCCAGTGGGTCTAGTCATTGGTTGAGTTCAAATGACTGACCAAATTTACACCAAAATCACAGGGCAAATTTGCATTCGGCTGAGTGCAAATTTGCTGGTGATTTTGATGAGATTCACCCAAGTGAAGACCTGATTTGCTGCAAATTAGCACAAATTAATTCTAGACTATTTGTGGTGCTCAAAATGACTATTTGCAAGTAATGTCATTGAGCCAAATAGCAAGCTGAGCAGCAGGTCCTTGTTCTGAAGTTCCATCATTTTTGATCTCCCTAAAGGATTGCAGCATTTATAGATGACATGTTCCTTGCCTTTAACTTGGTTATTCTTGCATCAAGTTGTCCTGGATAAGGCGAAGCCCTTAAATTCTGAGTTTTCCAGTCATATCATTAAATATCACTCTAGATAATTGCTTGACACGGTGTGAATTATTTGGATTCTACTTTCTAGAAACCAGCTGTGAATTTGACTAAATTCACACCTCATTTTAGCCAAGAAGAAGGGTGCAAATTAATGCAAATTTGCACAAATCTGCGCATGCAAGTTAGCCAGTGTGATTTTGGTTGGCCAAATCCCCTGCACACTAGGTAAGATATAAACCAGGTATATAAATCTGCAAACTGGCAGTGATATACCTTAAAGTTGCAAAGGGTTTGCAATGTACCTTTTGAGCAGAACACATATAGTTGTAAATTCAAGTAGTCAGCATAAATCCCTATTCTTCCTATGAGCCAAGATGAGAAAAATCTTTCAGGAACACCCACCATTCAAGGAAGTAGCCAGCGTGAAACCAGTGCATCAACACAGCAAGGACTTGGTTTCACTCCTGGAGAGGGTCCAGGGAGCACTCAACAAATTACCTGTATTGGACTGGGTCTCAGCCTCCAGGTGGTCATTGAGGGGATGGAAAAGGAAATTGAGTGTTTCCAAAATGGAGAACAGTTCAAAGAAGATACACTCATTAGCATAATCACCTTGTGTGGAAAATCATCAAGTCCAACATCAGTCAAACACTAGACAGGATGGCAATATAGCAAACTTATTGATCAGATTGAGAAACAAGTTAACCAGCAGATTGCACACCTGTCCAAAGGACTTAGCCAAGAAGAAAGATCCATGCAAAAGAATATTGAGAGAGTCGGACTCTGAGGATATGCAGGATATCAATCTCAGTCCCTCCAATCTGTGGATTGAGAGACCAAAAGGTTCCTTGAGGGGGTCAAGTGAAGTGTTGCTGGAGATGAGTCAAGCAATGCAGAATCAGATGAGAAAAGTCCAGCCAGTAAAAAGCAGAAGATGCTGGAGTATAAAAACCATGGTTTGAAAGTGATCAAGCTGCTCAAGCATCAGGTTGAGCAGAAACACCAAAGACCCAAGAAATCCTGGAGTACTTCAGTTGTAACCCCTCCAAGATCAAACAACAAATTGCTCTTGTTGAGTCAGCACCCTCAGGTTACCTCACATCTCAATGGGACAATGTCATTCATGGAAAACCAGTTGATCTTGATATCCTCCTCTTTCAGAGCTTCTAGGGAGAATAGAGGCCATGTCAGATATCATGAGCTCATTTTTGAAAACAGCAATCCAGCTAGAAAGGTCAAGACATATGCAATGGATCATAGCATTTAGTTCGCTTCAAGATACAATGCAGTTTGTTTTTACCCATAGAAAAAATGGGTAGTATCGAGGCTAAAACTGATCAAGGGAGATCTACTACTGGGAGAATTGGTAGAGAGTTGGAGGTGGACAAGCAAAACCATCCTAGAGGCCATCCTGCTAAGCTTATTCCATGCTATAAATAGGCTATTGTTCAACAAATCTCAAATGGGAGACTTGATACAGCTGTTCAAGCCACCAATTTTATCAAAATCATTTCCAACCCTGCCTCTCCTTGGACTGTTCAAAATGTGCTGAAAGAGAAGGGGTATCAGGTAAGACACAGTAAAAAAACATAAGCTTTTGCTAAAATTTGGTCAGATATTTACAGGCAGCTATAAGAGGGCAATAAGTAGTGGTATCAAGGTCAAGACACATGTTTGACCTGAAGATGAGGAATGAAAGTCTTGTTATCACACTCAGCCACTATCTCAGAATAATGAGGAAATGTGGCAGTCCATAAAAGGCACAAGCCTTGTCCTCACACTAATCTACTGAAAATTGTAAAACAAAAATTGTCCCTAGGAGGATTCGAACTTCCGGCTTCTCGGAGCTAACCTTATTTCTGAAGGCGCCACAACGAGATGATTTAACCACTAATCGACAGGGACTACATATAACGTGAAATGCTCAGTGTGTGTATGGCTCTGAGTGTCAATTTGGGAAGCTGACTTGTTTGGATTTCTTTAACTCTACCTGACCTTCCTTTTAGTCGCGGTCCACGGTACACAGTGTTGTACTTTATAAGGGGCCGACGATGCACTTGTACAACTTGACTCTTCAACCACCTACCGCCGCTACACAGGCTATTGTCGGTAACTTTTCTGGAGCCAGACAGCAGGAGATCATCGTTTCTCATGGAACGCGGTTGGAACTGCTGCGTCCAGATGTCCAGACTGGGAAAGTATCGACAGTCATTGCAACGGACGTTTTTGGGTCCATTCGCTCACTTGCAGCTTTTCGTCTGACTGGAGGAACTAAGGGTGAGTTGCTGTGCGTACTATTTTTCATGTATACATTCATATAATATCTTTTAGATTATGCGATCGTAGGCTCCGACTCTGGACGTATCATTATCCTTGACTATGACCCAAAAACTAGTACATTTGTGAAACTCCATCAGGAGACTTACGGAAAGTCTGGCGCACGGCGAATCGTTCCAGGGCAGTACTTGGCAACCGATCCAAAAGGTCGAAGTGTAATGATTGCGGCCATGGAGAAAGCAAAACTTGTTTATATCCTCAATCGTGATGCTGCGGCAAATTTAACGATATCTTCACCACTGGAAGCCCATAAGAATTCTGCTATCATTCATCATATTGTCGGCTTGGATGTTGGCTTCGAAAACCCATTATTTGCTGCACTTGAGGTCGACTATACCGAGTCAGATCAGGACCCGACTGGCGAGGCGTTTAACAATACAGAAAAGGTTCGTGACATAGTCGTCTACTTGTTACAAAACTAAAACATCATATAGATGCTCACTTATTACGAATTGGATTTGGGCCTGAACCACGTAGTTCGAAAATGGAGTGAACCCACAGACCCACGCGCCAACCTTCTCGTACAAGTCCCTGGCGGGCAATTAGCATCCTCAGACCGCTTTGACGGCCCATCCGGTGTTCTTGTGTGTTGTGAAGACCACATAATCTACCGACATATGGATGTACCCCAGCATCGTGTCCCGATACCCCGTCGTAGACATCCTCTCGAGGATCCTGGTCGAGGATTAATCATTGTGGCGGCGGTCATGCACAAGATGAAGGTGAGTCGACGAAACAGGGTTTTTTTTCTGGCTCACACTCTATGTTAGGGGGCGTTTTTCTTCCTGTTACAAAGCGAAGATGGTGATCTGTACAAAGTTACAATTGAACATGAGGAAGAGGAAGTGAAATCTTTAAAGATCAAGTACTTTGATACCGTACCTGTTGCTTCCAGTTTGTGCATTCTTAAATCTGGTTTCCTCTTTGTCGCATCTGAGTTTGGCAATCAGTGCGTCACCACACATTACCTCTTGTATTGCATTGACAGCCTTTTACCAGCTTCCTTTACCAGTTCCAGAAACTGGGCGACGATGACGATGAGCCTGAGTTCAGCTCTACTGATTACCCAAACTTTGGCATGGAGGACCCAAGTACGCCACTACCTCATGCCTACTTCCGTCCCAGGCCTCTCGAGAATTTGGTTGTTGCCGATGAAATCGAATCGCTTGATCCCATAATTGACTCAAAAGTTCTCAATGTGCTCCCCAACTCCGATGCCCCTCAAATTTTCGCAGCGTGCGGTCGCGGTGCACGAAGTACATTCAGGACATTACGTCATGGACTTGAGGTTGAGGAATCCGTGAGCTCAGATCTCCCAGGTATTCCTAACGCTGTCTGGACTACGAAACAAAAAGAAGATGGTAAATATAACGCTTCAATCATCCGTGTTCAATCGTGATTATCTCTGCTTTTCCTTAGATCCATTTGACTCCTACATCATCTTATCCTTCGTGAACGGAACACTCGTGCTATCAATCGGCGAAACGATAGAAGAAGTCCAAGACACGGGCTTCCTTTCTTCAGCACCCACGCTCGCTGTGCAACAAATTGGTGCTGACGCCCTGCTCCAGGTCCACCCTCACGGTATTCGTCATGTTCTGTCCGATAGGCGAGTCAACGAATGGAGAGTACCTGAGGGCAAGACAATTGTTAGCGCAACAACCAACAAGAGGCAGGTCGTCGTTGCTTTGAGTTCGGCCGAGTTGGTCTACTTTGAGCTGGATTTGGATGGTCAACTCAACGAGTACCAGGATCGTAAGGCGATGGGAAGTACAGTCCTAGCTTTGAGCGTAGGCGAGGTCCCGGAGGGTAGACAGAGGACACCATATCTGGTAATTGTCCCACATTTCATCGTTCATATCTATTAACGGTATGTAGGCTGTAGGTTGTGAAGACCAAACTGTCCGGATCATCTCTCTGGACCCTGAGAGTACTCTTGAAACAATCAGCTTACAGGCATTAACAGCTCCGCCCTCGTCCATCTGTATCGCCGATATGCTCGATGCGAGTATCAACAAGTCACAGCCAACCATGTTCGTCAACATCGGTCTTCAGAATGGTGTCTTGCTCCGAACCGTCCTCGAACCAATCAATGGTCAGCTTACGGACACACGAACTCGGTGTGTGTTCTCCTGTCCTTCATCAAAATCGGTACTAATTTGTCATCGCTCTTTAGTTTCCTTGGAACACGTCCAATACGGCTAGTTCGTGTCCAGATCCAGCGCAATCCTGCGATTCTGGCTCTTTCCTCACGTTCATGGCTCAACTACACTCACCAAAACCTCATGCACTTTACCCCACTCATTTTCGAGAACTTTGATTATGCGTGGAGTTTCTCTGCAGAACTCAGTCCAGAGGGTCTCATTGGTATCGCTGGAAGCACCCTACGGTAAGGAATAATTATTCTTCCTGCTATTGTACAATCTTTGAACTGCTGGATCCAGGATATTCCAAATACCTAAACTCGGGACGAAATTGAAGCAAGACTCCATTCCTTTGTCATACACTCCGAGAAAGTTCATTACCCACCCTTCAAACCACTATTTCTACATGATTGAAGGTGATCATCGGGTAATGGGAGAGGGTGCGGCAAGTAAACGCCTTGAGGAACTCGTATGTTTTTTGGTAAACCTGCTGTTGCTAATGTCTGATTTGATGTGTAATCAGCGTCGACAAGGGAAGTCAATTGACAACGAGGTCATAAATCTCCCTCCTGAAACCTTCGGCCGACCGAAGGCGCCTGCGGGAACGTGGGCGTCGGCAGTTCGAATTATTGACCCCATAGAGGTAGGTTATCACGACAACGACGTTCACTTGCAAATTGATCTTTGTCCCTTCAAAGGCTAAAACTGTCGCGTTCATCCCTCTCGATGGTAATGAAGCTGCGTTTTCACTAGCAGTAGTCCCGTTCGCTGCGAGGGGCGGAGAGTTACATCTGGTCATTGGTACTGCAGCTGATACCCTTATCTCCCCTCGTACATGCTCGAGTGGTTTCCTTCGAACATACCGATTCACAGATGATGGTGCCGGACTCGAGTTGCTTCACAAGGTACTGCGCTCACCTCCTTCCTTGTGTTACAAGCGTGTTAATAACCTTGTTGCCAGACAGAAACAGACGACGTCCCTTTGGCACTTTTGGGTTTCCAAGGCCGTCTTGTTGCCGGCGTTGGTAAAGCTCTAAGAATCTATGATATTGGAAAGAAGAAGCTACTGCGAAAGGTTGAGAACAAGGTTTATACCCATCTGTCTTGTTTTGTGGCGTCAAAATCTAATATGAGTCTCAGGCCTTCTCTTCTACAATAATCTCACTTGCCACTCAAGGTTCGCGCATTATAGTCGGTGACATGCAAGATTCAATCTATTATACTGTCTACAAGCCCCCTGAAAATCGCCTTCTCATATTCGCTGATGATAGTCAGCCGCGGTGGGTGAGCGCCATGACGATGGTGGATTACAACACTGTTGCGGCTGGTGATCGTTTTGGCAACATCTTTGTAAACCGGTTAGATCCCAAGGTGTCGGACCAAGTCGATGATGATCCAACTGGGGCCGGTATTCTTCATGAGAAAGGCATTCTCATGGGTGCGCCTCACAAAACAAGACTCCTGACGCATTATCATGTGGGAGACATTGTCACCTCGATCCACAAGGTTTCTCTCGTTGCTGGCGGTCGTGAAGTCCTTCTCTACACTGGTCTCCATGGGACGATCGGAATCTTGATACCTTTTATCTCCAAGGAAGACGTCGATTTCTTCTCAACGCTCGAACAGCACATGCGGACAGAGCAGAGCAGTTTGGTGGGCAGGGATCAGCTAAGCTTCCGAGGTTACTACGTTCCGGTGAAGGCGACAGTCGATGGAGACCTATGCGAGACTTATGCGAGGTTGCCTGCTGCAAAGCAGAGCTCCATCGCTGGCGAGTTGGATAGAACAATCGGGGAAGTTTTGAAGAAACTAGAACAGCTCAGAGTAACGGGTAGTGGGTTCTAGTATGTAGTATATAGTATAGTGCTTTCTTTGTTAATAACATATGTATGCGATATTGCGATTTTTCTGTTGACAGGGGCAGGAAGTAGATACATGTCATTCCCTTTATAAAGGTAGTGAGCTCACATCATGCACAACCTTATACCACCATGTTGAAGGTCGCAACAAGAACTTTACTCAAGGCATCTCGCCCTCAGCTTGTTTCTCCGTCTATTAAAACCTTTTCAAGGTCTCTTATCACTCTCAAGGACCACAAGGTATCTACATATCCTATGAAATCTCCTGGGGGACCGACGCGTCACTATGTACATAGTACACTGCACATGCCACTGCTAAAGGTAAAGGGCGCAACGGGGAGGTGAAGTCCAATGGACTTGACCTCCACCTTGCCACACCGAAAGAGCTCGGAGGAACTGGGAAAGGAGAGAACCCGGAGCAACTGTTCGCAATGGGATATGCTTGTAGGCGGCTATTCGGGCTCCCTCTGTTATTGCTTACGTTTGACGTCCAGCTTGCCTGCTTGGTGCTATTCAATTGGTAGCTGGACGTATGGGCAAGGACGCCTCGAAGGCTGTTGTTCATGCTAGCGTGCATCTTGGCGAGCCCAAGGAATTGGAAGGATTTGGACTTGCCGTTGATATCAAAGTGGAGGGTGTTGACGATGATGTTCTCAAGGCTGGGCATGAGGTATGGTTCAATCTCCTCAACCGTGACAGAGTATAAACTCGCGCTCTCTCCAGTTCTGTCCTTATAGCCGCGCTTTGCAGCATGGTGCGGTGGTCAAGGTTTCGAAAGCCTAGTTTGTCTTGTGAAATTAGCTCTCCCGGTGCTGTGATTCTCGGCTGTTCCGTATAGACTTAATGACATTGGTTTATTCAAAAACAATCCTCACAATCAGCGCGTTGAACGAAATCACGCGCGTCTGATTCAAATCCTGTTCTGCTTCCGACATTGACATGTATTTGGCTAGAATCTTTGCTTGAGACCATGACATGCACCGGCAGAACTAAACACCGATATAATTGTGAGGCCGTGGCATGCTTCCATCAGTCAAATACGGGTTCATCGCTCCCGAAATCGCTTTTTGGAACCTTCACTAAAAATATCATTTTCTCTCGCCTAATCTGACAGTCCTTGCGAAACTGTCTTTTCCATTTGTATGTATCAAGGAGGAAGAATGAATTACCGGCCTGATTACTGTATACTCAATAATATTGATCCTTGAAAGTGGCACGCCTTCTCCCAACGCATGAAGCACCTTTTATTTCAAGAGCTAGTCGTCTAACCCAGGACTGGTCCATCGCACTAGGGTCCCTTCGTTTCAATCATACATCCCATCATCCGTGTCCTAGCCAACCGTTACAGTGTCTGTGCAGAGATTCTATGGACTCTACGAACGGCCGTCTTTTGTCTAGCTACGGTAACATGACCACCATCTCGGCAGGTAAAGACCTCATCGAAACTCATCTCTGGCGAAAATCGGGGCCTTACATTACAACTACTTCTGCTTTGCTGGTATACCAAGGTTAGATTAGGGTTCACACTCACTGCAGTTGGCTAGTGCGGCACCTCCTTCACCAACCACATATTGATTTTGCATCGGTCAGGCATCAAGATATAACGATACTTTTGCCTATAGCGGCGCTTTGAGCGGCTTCCATCTTCGCAATAGATCACGGCACTGAGCCGTCATCTAGAATGGCGCTGAGCTGTCGATTTACTTTCTGGGAGCTTGTGGTGAAGTCGATGGCTAGTTATGCTCAGGTCTATTCTCGATACCACAGATATCAAGGCGACATATTATCTTCTTCCGTGACCTCAGATCACATCTGTGTTGTTTCTCGCCTCGTTGTGCTGTGGAATGGTGCATGAGATTCTTAAAGTATACGGATTCATAGATCGACCACAAAAGCATTAGGACTGTCAAACCTTGCTTTTTCGCTCGAGTTCAGACCTGGTCCTGCTCTGTTCTCGATCTCATCTTGTTAGGGATGATCGCCTTTGTCTATATTGGCCTGAGCCGCTCTCTTGTCATTTCTCGAACAAGACAAAGCAGAGGATTGAGAGACATTGTAGCTGGCATCATCGTAGACATAATCGATAGCATGGCTACTCGCTGGCTCCCTCTAATACCTGCCCTCGTCGGTCTGGCAAGCATACAAGCACAATGTTTGACTGCTGTACAACGCCAATAATCTCCATTATGCGAGATTTGTTCTACTTGTAGTATTGCAAAACAAAGGAAGTATACTCACGAACGTACGCGAGCCCATTGGATTCTAACAAAGAATTCTTCAGTTTGACAAGCAATAGAACGAGATGACGCGCCGCTACCAGTACTACGACGAATATGAAAGTCATGTACTGGGAAGCAAAAGCGCCGCCTTTAATGACTTTGCTAAGCCACTTGAAAGGGCAATGCCCAAGCGTTGCGCGACGCATCATAATGGTAGAATAGACAACTGTGGCAGGCGAAGGCTCATGATCTCGTGCCACCTATGATTTTCTCTTTGGCTATAGCTGGCCACACGACATATATATAACATCCTCCGAGTCCCTGTACCTTGGTCGCTATGCAGAACGAACTGTCGATGTCATTTGACTTTAGTCCTTTGCCTGTTCATGACGATCTAGACTGGAGCACAAATATCTGGAGCCGGAATACCAGGTTCGACGTCGACCAAGTAGAAGCGTGAGTACTGCAGGTCTTTGCTTATATTGATTATTATCAGCTGAACCCATCCTTGTCCATAGACAGAAAACTGAGAAGTCCTGGGATGGTGGAATGGTATATCTTAATGAAAAACTTCACCCACTCCAATCGGAGAGAATTCTACTTCAAGGTCATAATTGCGACAGAAATCGGACAAATACAGAAATCGGACGGTGCGACGAGTTGGGCCGTGCGGGGATAGAGATCCACGATCGAGCCTTGGTTCAGTCAAACCGAGGTGTAACTCTACATTCCTCAATGGCATATACCGACCGAGCCGAATATTCGTTGATACCGATCTATGCTCCACGACCCGTGTATGCATATCCTCAAAGGCAAGCTGCATATGGAAACGGCCTGCGCAACGAACCTACTGACGTTGATATAGATCCGTCCTCGATCTTTCCTTTCGTGAACTGGAGTTGCATGATAGTGTTGCTAACCGACAGGGCAAGCGTAGACGTAACAAGAATCTGACACAAGAAATTGAGACGTGTAGCTGTCTCTGGATTTGAGATTTGAGTATGTAGTTATGGCGTGCGGAAGGGTGATGGATCGGAAAGGGTTTCTTTTATGGGGTAGAATCGGGCGGGCTGCATTTACGGATTGACTCTGAAAGACATAGTGTGTAATAAAAACAGAAGACTAGGATTCGATATTAAGATAATGGCCAGTCAGGTGGCCTAGGCCTGTGTCTTGGCGGCAAGCTTCAAATCCGTCCCTATTTCTGGTCACGTGGGACGATAGCCGGCGCCGCCTCACGGACTGGGACAGCACATTTCTTTGACTCGTCATCACTTCTCCTGCGTCCACTTTCCATAGTCGCACTGAGTGCTTCTTAGAAGCTTGGACTTCTGCACTCCCGGTAGTCGTAAACTGGCTAGGATACACCTCGCATAATCGGACATACGCAGAAATGTCTCTTATATTCACCATTTTTGCGCTGGTCTTTGTGACGCAACTTATTTCCTGGATCGGGCAGAATGTTTTATTAGAATCGGTATGTCGTTTGCCAGAAGCGTGTTTGGCGTGCTCATGTGTTCAAAGGCATATTCATTGTATCTACGGGTGTTCCACTCGTCGATGAGCGCACAACTACGGGCAAAGCGGAAGGAAGTATTGAATACAAAGGCGGAACTATTGAAGACAAGTGCCCAGGACCAGTTTGCGAAATGGGCAAAGCTAAGGCGTAGTGTAGACAAGGGACTAGCGGAATTGGAGAAACTTAGTGCGCTAATCTGTCCCTGGACTTTGCCACGCGTCACCACTGACGCAATTTTTATCAGATAGCGATGTGGCGTCGACGAAGACAGCCTTTTCCATAAAATTCAAATCTGCAGTCTGGCTGTTGACGACAGGCGTCCAGTTCTTCGTGGGATGGTGGTACAGGAAGATTGCTGTGTTTTATCTGCCACCCGGATGGTTTGGTCCGTTGGAGTGGTGGCTGTCTTTTCCATTTGCACCTGCAGGTCAGTGGATGTGACTTGCGTTATTTGTTTCTGTTCGTGACACGGCGTCTGTCTCCAGGCTCTGTGAGCGTTGGCGTGTGGCAGATGGCGTGTAAACGGGTGATTATGATCGGCGAACGCGTTGTAAAAGATCTAATAGTAGGTGAGAAATTGCGTCACTCGCCTTCCTTTACTTGATTATGATGGTAAACTTTGCAGAACCTTCGCAAGCCGCGGCTGGATGCGAGGCACGGAATGAGAAACCTTCTGAGAAGAAAGAGACCTAAGCAGATGTTGGATAGTAGCTATATTGTGTGTATTAGGGCAATGTAGCTTGTGCTAATTATTGGCCGGGCGGAATGCAGACACGGGAAACCGTCGGTGCGCGGAATCATGCTGTAGATCCAGACGGCGTGCCCGAGATGCTTCCCGGCCGGCCGCAAGTTGAAGTAATGGTAACCTATCGAGATATCGGAGAAACGAAGCCTGGGCAATATCTAGACGCCAATGTATGGCTGGGAGGACGATGCACACCAAGTGAGGTTGCACGTTCGAAGAACATGTGATATGGCCGAACGGGGGTGGCGCGATCCGCGTCGGATGCGGACACGGAGAGCCGTCCCAAATTGGAAACATATTTAGACTTTCCATGGCCTCCCTCAGGCTCATTCACTTCACACACAATGGTCAAAGGCGTACAAATCCACTCCAGAGCAGCCCCACAGGCTCAGGCTGAGCTCTTCTCCGACGGCGCACTCGAGTTCCTCGCTGCCCTCCACAGGACTTTTGAATCCACGAGACAGTCTCTCCTCGTCGCTCGTGAGGAGGCGCAGCGCAGATATGACTCGGGCGTTCCTCTCGACTTTGCACCAGAGACTGCCCACATTCGTGCCGAGCCCTCATGGCACTGCGCACCCCCTGCTCCTGGCCTCGAAGACCGTCGCGTTGAAATTACTGGCCCGACTGATCGCAAAATGGTCATTAACGCCTTGAACAGTGGAGCCAAGACCTTCATGGCCGACTTTGAAGGTACGTTTCTCGCTCTGTGATATTTGCCTTTTGCTCACCATCCGTCTCAGATTCAAGCTCGCCGACCTTTGCGAATATGATCAATGGACAAGTCAATCTTCGTGACGCCGTGAGGCGCAAGATTGACTTTGAATCCAATGGAAAACAGTACAAACTGGCTGCTCAGCCTGCTGTTCTGATTGTCCGGTGAGTTTCACACGTCTTGAGTCGGCGGACGCATTCTGATCTCTCGCGTAGCCCTCGTGGGTGGCATCTCGACGAACCGCGTGTCACCGTCGACAATGCGCCCATCTCTGGCTCCATCTTTGATTTCGCCCTCTTCTTCTACCACAATGCCAAGGAACTCGTCAAGGCGGGGCGAGGTCCATACTTCTATCTCCCCAAGATGGAGCACTACCTCGAGGCGCGTCTTTGGAACGACATCTTCCTCTTTTCTCAGTCGTACATCGGCATGCCCCATAACGTAATCCGCGCTACTGTTCTCATTGAGACCCTTCCTGCTGCGTTCCAGATGGAAGAAATCCTTTTCGAGTTGAGAAATCACTCCTCGGGTCTCAATTGTGGCCGGTAAGTGTGGCTACCGTGGAAGTCCTCAGTTAACAAAACTTAACTTTGTTATTTATAGATGGGATTACATTTTCAGTTTCATCAAGAAGCGCAGGGCAGATAGAAGTGCAGTGCTCCCTGATAGGAAGGACGTGACGATGACCGTCGGCTTCATGGACGCCTACGTCAAACTTCTAATTCAAACTTGCCACAGGTACGTCCCGAGGTCGTTTATTTTTGGTATCCATACCCATATTGTCTGTTTCATTTCAGACGGAAGGTCGCTGCGATGGGTGGAATGTCGGCACAGATTCCCATCAAGGATGACGCCAAGGCGAACGAAGTCGCAATGGCAAAGGTCCGAGCGGACAAGCTCCGCGAGGTTACTGCAGGCCACGACGGCACATGGATCGCGCACCCGCTTATCAATCAAATTGCTCGTCAGATCTTTGACGAGAACATGCTTGGCCCCAACCAGTATCACGTTCTTCGCCAGGATGTCAAGGTCGCTGCCGCGGATCTGTTGAACACCAAGGTTCCAGGAAAGATCACCGAAGAGGGTGTACGCGAGAACGTGTCGACGTCCCTTGCGTATACCGCTGCGTGGATCGGAGGGAACGGGTGTATCCCGCTCAACTACCTCATGGAGGACGCTGCGACCGCTGAGATCACGCGTGTGCAGCTGTGGCAGTGGGTGCATTACGGCTCGCGGCTTGACAACGGGCTCCCTATCACGCTTGACTACATTGACTCGTTGGTAAAGGAGCTCGCTCCTGGTATCAAGAAGATTGTAGCTGGTGTCAAGCAGGAGAATGTGGATGCTGCGGCGGAGTACTTGAAGGCGCAGGTGAGGAAGCAGTGGCCAAGCGAGTTTTTGACGAGCGACTTGATGCCTTATTTGGCTATTGCGGACGGAGTTGATCCCAAGTACCAGAAGGCGGCTCTGTGAGAGGTTTATCTCTCTTTTCTTCCAACTTTTCGCCTTTACGCATTGGTGGATGGTTTCGTATCACATGCATTACATGTTTTACATATGTATTCTAGTTCCAGTTCATTACCTAGTGTAATCTGTACACAACCTAAAATCACACGTCATACCATGTCCACCAATTTGGAAATGACTATAGATGTCTGTCTTTCCGTCTTATATCTAGCGCGTCTTTCTCGGTATTCCGCAAAGGAAGACCATTGGTTTGGTTCCCGGTAGCAATTCTCTTACTACATCCTCTTGTCTTGTGACCTTTGACTCTCTCATCACGGTGTTAATTGCGGAATGCCTATTGCTTGACAATCAGGGATGCTTAAACCTTGTTTCGTGATAAGTCACTACTGTGGAACCCACGTGGTTCCGCATTCCGCGTCGTTATTATAACCCCTAATTGATTGTTCGTCACTTACTCGTACACTCACCGAAAGCTCAAGCGCGTTGGAGTACAAAAGGACTACGGTGTGATGCTTTGTTCGAATAGTGTTTGTGGTCCAATCAGAGTATGTGGCGCAGTCGGTCGAGTTGATTCTTTAATGCTGGGGTACGAGTCAGGAGAACAAGGCACGGGTGTGGGAGTGGCTTCTACATGGTGAGAAGCTATGAATCAAAGTCAAATTATATATGCGATGTGACAAGGATGGGATGAGACGGAGATTTCCAGCTCACCCTCGATATATCGAAGCTGATGTCGACAGCCCCACTTAGATTCAACTGCAAGTGCTTGCTTCCATTACGGGCTCTTGGGATTCAAATTGAGTCTAACATACGTTGAATTGCACTCCTTGCAATGGCATACGAAGAAGTCCGCCTGTGAGATCAGATTTTAAGCTACAGTTGCAAACGCAGGACATCGCACGTCAGTGCATAATGAGACTGAATTAGAAGGACCGTTGACGAAGAAGGTGAAGGTAAAACGATCGATAACTCGGCCATCCACGATGCCCTTCCGAGACTGTCCCATCTCACGGAAACCAGATGCGAAAGCTGAGGGAACCATATTCATATGCGCGTCATAATGTCTGGACGAAAACATGGCTGCCTGCTGGTGCGCTCTCTCCCCTGTTCTCTACACACAACCGTAATGACTCCTCCCCCTCTTCTACAAGGCATCTAACGCTTAGATGTTCAACTTGGTCCTTCTCCAGTGGCGGCGCTTGGCGTTATACTGCGGGTACAAACAAAACAATCAGTAAATTATTCCCCAATTACCCCGACCAATGGCCTGCAAACCTGGATTTTAGTGTCCGTCTTGAGGCGGAACCACTGGGGGATTGGCCTTCATTGAACCATAAATCGATATCTCCAACATGGTTCAAGTTGTGTGAAACCCACCTGTTTTGCCGTCCTGCCTTGGCGAGAATTCTTTTGGTGCGGAAGGTCTTCTGGGAGGGCTAAATCACGTCAAACATCGGTTCACTCGCATCTTGAGCAAAAGGGAGCATACCATCGTCGGCGGCGGCGGTGGTGTCGGTGGTGTCGGACGGATAGAAAAAATAAGGTTCACCGGCTTGCACCGACTGTATAGTTGTTGTTTACTTCCGGCGGACACTGCCGAACGACTGCCGAAGGGACTTAGAACGGGCCGGGGCGCCGTGGGCCTGGACCCGACACGTTGATATTCGTGTCATGGGTGATTCTTACGAACGCTTGCTCTCAAGACCGTGACAACCATGAGACTCTTGCAATGGGCACCTTTCCTTCTCGCTGCTGCTGCCTATGCGGCTGATGCAGAGCCTCCTACAGAGCTTGTTATTGAGACGACGTACAAGCCTGAGGAGTGCACGATTCGTGCTCAGAAGGGAGACCAAATTCAGGTCCATTACGTGCGTACCCATCTTGCTTGGTTCCTTTCGGACTCTGAAGCTTTATTTCGGTTTATAGACAGGTTCGCTGTTTGATACAGGAAAGAAATTCGACTCCAGGTTCGTGTCAATAATGCTCTACATACCATGGTCTTCACCCTTGATTTCTTTAGCCACGACCGCAACGCGCCTCTAGGAATTACGCGTATGTCATTGTAGTGATGATGCTCAGTCGGATTGTATTGACACCCGATTTTTTGCAGTGGGCATTGGCCAAGTCATCAAAGGCTGGGACCAGGGACTGATTGACATGTGTGTTAAAGAGAAGCGTAAACTCATTATTCCTCCCGAGTTGGGGTATGGTGCGTACCCACATTCCGACCTCCCACTGTGAGTTTCAGCATTGTATCCCTGTTATTTAGGTGCCCGGGGTGCTGGTGGTGTCATTCCTCCTGGTGCCACACTTGTGTTCGAAACGGAAATGATTGCTATTAACAGGCAAGAGGATGAGCGTGACGAACTGTGATACCATCAGACGTCAATAAAATGAACTTTGTTTATCGCATGTACGACGTATTTATCAGGGCTGCAGTAAATGTTACGGATTTGAGACTCGCTGATCTCGTTGACCACCGAAATCTTCTGGTATTGTCTACAATCCAAAACTTTGGTATGTTGACTTGTCATAGGTTTCTGATAGGTCTAAGTATACTCTTACGTAGGTTCATTTGGGAAGAGAAACATAGGTGGAACAATCTTGTGATTCTTCTGAATCACTCAAGTTACCTCTGAATGGGTGAACTTGTGTTGCTTCAGGTGATGTTTCACAACTATGACGCGTGTCATGTTCACACGTGCAGATTATCAGAGTGGCGTTAGCTTCGAATTACTCGAGGAAGAATTGGGTTCAATGCGAAGACTGTCTTCATGTTCATATCAGAACTAGATGTGACGAAAAGTTCAGCTAGACTGGTCGTTGTAAGTTATTCAGGCAATGGTCAGAACTTTTCCTCAAGAGATTTGTTCCTACTTTATGACACCTCGATCGTGTCACCATTGCATCATGGACTCATCTATGACTTTTGTATCGTCATTCGTTCTTCAGACAGTTTGTCTTCTTCCTTCGTATAAATGCAGTCTCTACCCCGTATTATTCGCCACACTCTCGGGACAAACCGTATTTCTCCTCAAGCGTTACTGTTCGCCCGCACTATGGCTTCTCACAAGCAGCAGACTCTCATCCAGGCGATCAAACACGATCACCAAGAGGTATTGCAACTTTTCGTATATTTTCACCGTGGCGCTGGATTTCTTTCGTCAGATCAACGACTATTACGATCAGTTTGTTAAAGCATCTGGAAACATCGATGCGCAGGAGCGGTGGGCTCGGCAACTAAGTTGGGAGGTTGCACGACATGCTGTAGGTGAGGAAATTGTAGTTTACCCCCTCATGGAGCAATGTCTCGGCGAAAAGGGTGCCAAGCTTGCTGATAAGGATCGTGCGGACCACATGGTATGATTGTGATGACTCGCATTTCAACATGCATTAATGTTGCCTAGGCGGTGAAAAAGCAGTTGTACGATCTTGAGTCGATGACTGTCGGTTCTAAGAATCACGCGAATTTGCTCGAATCTATTATGGCCGATTTGCGCCACCATATTGCGGATGAAGAAAAAAATGATTTGCCCGACCTTGAGTCTGCCCTTGGCGAGGACGGCAGTTTGGATGCCGCCTCAAGATTTGCGAGAACCAAACAGTTTGCTCCCACTAGGTTTGTTATACCAGCTTGTCAGGGTCCAGTCCGCGAGAGTAACCTGCGTTGCTTAAAAGGGCACATCCGTCAGCTCCCGACAAGCCACCTTTTGAGAACCTAGCCGGATTCTTGGCAGCACCGCTAGACAAATTGAAGGATGTATTTTCCAAGTTCCCCACTGAGGAAATGAAGGCGAATATGAAGTAAAAGTGCTCCATTCAAGTTCATAAAAACTTCTATTCACGGTGATACATGCGCCACACTAATGTATTTTTATTCCTGTTTAAATATTGTAACTTGTGATATTCCTATTATACTGCCTAACCCCTGTAACCTTGGTACACAATAAAGCATAATGCGCGTTTAACTTGAAATTGGGAAATTTTAAAGATCGCAATGCTGGACAAGCTTTTTTAAATTTTTTCTTTTGCCCCATTGCGTGCTCATGATGATGTTTTAATCGACATTTTTTTCTCCGTCTCTGTGCCCCCCTCCATGGTTTAATCTTCTGATTTCAAAAAGAGAGGGGTCTTGACATTATGCCATTTTGTGTATTTCTACTCCCCGTCGATATCACGTCACTTCTCACGTACTTTTCAACCCTTGTAGTTTTTCATTGGCAAGTAACAGCGTACTCGGAGTCTGAGCACATTTAAACATTGGATTGTAAGATTGGACAAACCTTTTAAAAAGTTTCGCCCCAAGTGGTGAGCTCGAGCTCGAGCTTCTTCTTGCCATCCCTCTATTTCATCTCCTGATTTCAAAAAGACAGGGCCTCAACGGGAATTGAACCCGTGACCTCCTCGATTTAAAGACCCAAACGAGGAATCATGCTACTAGACCATAAGGCCGTTATTTTATGTTCTTCTGATAGAATACATGATGACAAATGATTGCCGGAACATATGTCGGAACCTCGGAAGATGCCGAAAATAGAATCAGCGTCCAAGTTGGTGTGACTTGACCGTCAACAAGTTGAATACATGGCGACCATACACCCTTCGCGAATGGCTTTGATTTCTCAGTCAGGCGGGCGCCCTGAAGCTTATCTGTCACGTCGCAGGTCTCCTTCTCCTGTACAAAGGCGCCGGAGTCCTACACCCGACCGCAACAGGAGTCTACGCACAAGAGGCGATGACAGGGAGGGACAGAGAGAGGAGAGGAGGGACAAGGAAAGAGATAGACGAGGCCGGGATGAAGATGCAAGGGATAGTCAACGAGAGGGACGCAGTGAACGACGAAGACCGAGTCCAGAATACGACGACTATCGACGGGCTGCTCCACATGAAGATCAGAGTCAAGCTCCCTGGCGGAAGCAAGAAAATATGTATCCCAATAGAAATAGTGGAAGTAGACCGCTTCATGCTGGTGGTCCTTCGGGTGGCAGTGACTTTATGGAAAGGTATCTAGCGTTTTCGTTATGTATTCTGATTATTATTGCTAACGTTCAAGTACAGTCGAAGATTACAACGGGAAAGCCAGGTCGTTAATATATGGCCACCATCGCCAAAAGCTCCTGCCCGTGACTTGTACGTCAGCTATGTACCCAATTTCTACTCGGAAAGCTGATTTGCTTTTCAGGTCGCCAAAACGTTCAAAGTCTAGTAAAAAGTCCAAAAGGGCACGTTCTTCCTCTACCGAATCCTCCTCATCTTCCGAGGAGGAACGACGTAGGCGAGAGCGCAAAGACAGGAAGCGTTCGAGGAGGGACAGGGAGAAAGAAAGAGAGAGCGAGAGGCGCCGGTACCGATCTCGATCTCGGAGTCGGTCTCGGCGAAAAAGTTATGATGACGAAAGTGAAGACGATGGGCGCAAGAGGCGCGAACGGGAACGAGGCTATCGTGCGCGAGATCGCTCGAGGAGCAGAGCGCGGACCAAGAGTCTTGAACTTACCCGACGCAGCCATTCGCGTCATTTAAGGGAGGACGGAGAAGAATGGGTTGTCAAAGAGCCCATGGCGCCTCCCCCGGTCCCCGTACGTAGTGAATCAAAAGAGGTGGCTGTCGCCGCATCTCACATGCCTGCTCCTGAGGAGGACGACTCCGCCGACGAACTAGGACCCCAGCCTCTTCCCAAAGTTGTTCCTCCGCGCCGTGTCGACGAACGATCCTATGGTGGTGCCTTACTCCGTGGTGAAGGTAGTGCTATGGCTGCTTTCTTGAAGGAAGGCACAGAAGCGCGCATCCCCCGTCGTGGTGAGATCGGATTGACATCAGGTGAGATTGCCAAGTATGAAGAGGCGGGATACGTTATGAGTGGCAGTCGTCACCGGAGGATGAACGCGGTACGGATGAGGAAAGAAAACCAGGTCATTAGTGCTGAAGAGAAGCGTGGTATTCTCAAGTTGCAAAGGGAGGAGAGGGAGAGGAGAGAGGCAATCTTGAGAGAGGAGTTCAACGAGCTCGTTCAGGATAGATTGAAGGGCGCCGCGATACGTGAGCCCAAAACGACATAATTCATGTCCTCGCGATTCGCATGAGTATATGCGGGGCCAAAACGTTGATTCTTACTTTCTCCGCGCAATGTTCCCTCACAACCATGTATCACAGATAGGAGAGAATTACAAGCACAGACATTGATTGTTATTGAATGCGCACAACACAATGCAAAACAACCCAACCAACATTTGCAATGTGGACACGCTGGCAAATTGAGCACGAAGAGAAAGTATCAATCCTAAGGGCAATGTATTTGGTGTCGTGAAATAACAAACCCAACGCACTGCTTGACTGCAGAGGGGACCAACTTCAATGGAGTAAGTACCATATAGTAGCGTTAAACGTCAGTATTTTGACCGATGAATGAACGACCGGACGTCGAAGAAGCACGCATCTGGAATAGACACAATGGGTCCGAAAATACATTCTCCTCGTTCCCTGTACGTAGTTGGGACAGACATTACTTGGAATACTATTCGAACGGAGTAGATACAGATCACTGGGGATTGATTACATACTAGTACTGTAGCAGCAAGCGGAGTTAACTGACAGTGACTTGATCAACCGGGATTGAGTAGAACAATGTTCTAGAGTCTTCTG
>JAGGAQ010006285.1:0-21537 GCA_017657225.1 Termitomyces sp. T69sscA
ATATATATATGAGCAGTCCGTTAAGGGCTGCGGTATGACACTTAATAAAGAAATATATTGACCCTTGGCCGTTACGTTGTCGGCACTTACGGTGGTCACCCATTAGCCTCTAACAATTAAACATGAATCAATGAGTGTCGTTGGAAAGCAAGCATAATACAAGATCACTTAGACCCCCATTGTTAGGACCCTAGCAATCAATACCTGACAAGCTGAAATCTGAAAGCTCAAGTCCAACATACGTTTCTCTGCCGTTGCTACTACAGCAGTCCTTTGCGCCACATCCTTCGAGCCTGTAGCAGTAAGTTCAACTTGCTGACATGCAAATAAATATCCTGACGTGTTGATCAAAGGATTCGCGGAGTACGTGCCAGCCCACGTACCGACGTCACGTGGTGCCAAAAGTCTGAGGGAGAGGGAAAACTTACAGAGAAAAGAACTAAACAGTTTTTGTGGATATACCCATCGGATACGGAGACAGAGCACCTCATTGTTTCTGTCGACAGGTATATTACACAGAATACAGTCGTTTTACCACTTTGACTGAGTATTTCTGTCAACATGACGTGGTCCCTGGGCTGGTACTTGGGTGCTGGGGTTCTTCCACGGTCGTAGTATCAGGCCATGTCGTCCTTTGCCTTTGCCAGAGCTGCCTTGGCCTCCTCTTGCGCCACCTTCATCCAGTCCACAAACTCTTTCACAGCTTCATTCTCTGAGGGCCAGGCTCAGGGCTCAAAGCCCATGCATGGGTGGTGTCTGGTGTCCAGGAAGAAGGGTGACACCTGAGTGGCTGCATGAATGTGGTTGTTGTACTGGAACTCAGCATCTGGAAGCAGCTCATCCCAGTTGTCTTGCCACTGATAAGCCCTGGATTGTGTCAAAAGGCGTACTGACATATTTCCTGGCACAGGCTTGTAGACTAGTGGTCAGCACACCCTATGGTCTACCTGGTGCCCTCCCAAGCGACCTATTCTTTTTACTTATTTTACCTTACTTTCTGGACCCCAAGGTTTCACTGACCTTACTGCTGCACCCTAGCAACTGCCATCATTCTGATGACACTGACAGTTGGTGATTTCATACCTATTTTTTTAACATCTTGACATGACAGACAGCTGCTGCTAGGCATTGCCAAGGTCTGATGAACATTTTTCTATATAAAAGATTGTTGGTCATTGTTTACTTACCAAGTTTGCTGCTTTGGCAACCTTTGGTCGCCAATAGTGACTTTGCTTACAACTTAGTATATATACTGTACTTATACACTGCCAATAACAAGTTACCTTCACCATTCGTCTCTTACGCTTGGGCTTCAGAGCTCAATTTAGTTTGTCCTCAGCTTACTCTACACCAAGGTGCCATTGTTAGCACTTTGTTTTGCCACTGGAAGTACACTGGTGTTCTAGTTTACTATACACCTTACAATGGCAGCGAGCCTCTAGTGCTTGGCAACTACACTAAGCATCACCTTCTCACTCCCTTATTGCTGCCCTCCACTTACTTGTCTTCTGGGACCCTGCCCCGTTCTCCTCAACTAGCAAGCCTTCCTTTCTGCCTTGTGCTTGCCTATCCAGACACCACTTGGTACATTTTTGGGTGTCATCACCACTCATTGCAAAAGAGGCAGAGGTACTGCTCAAGCTCCTGGTTCATGTGTTCTGTCTAGCCATTGGACTGTGGATGGTAGGTGGTGGAGGTGTGGAGCTTCATGTTTTGAGCAGCTGATAGAGTTCTCAGGTGAACCCTGCTATGAACTGTGGGCCCCAGTCTGACATGTAGGCATCCAAGAGGCCATGGAGCTTCCAGACATTCTTTCAGTATAAGTTTGCGGCACCCATAGCAGAGCAGGTGATGTGGGTGGGGATGAAGTGCACTTTTTTGCCACAAAGGTCCACCACTACTATGATGGCACCGTAGCCATGGGCATTGGGGGAGTTCTACACTGAAGTCTACAGAGACTACACTCCATCATTCTGACAGGACTGGTCATGGATAGAGTTGTCTAGTGGGGAGGCGGCGCTGAGGCTTGGTCCAGAGGCAAAGGTTGCATGTGCTAGTGTAGGATACAATGTATCAGGACATCTGAAGCCACCAGTAGTTCTGAAACACTAGCTCCAGTGTCTTCCATCAGCCTGGATGTCCAGTGATGCAGGAGTCATAGTGCTGCTTGACAATTCTCTGGTGGAGCTCTGGAACATTGGGCACATAGATGCGGTCTCAGAAGGTCAGGAGCCCATCCTGGAGGGCCTATTCATCTGTGCGGACTGACTTGGCTCCTGTGGTGGGTTTTGACTTCAGAGCCATGGCTGCTTGAGTAACAACATCCTCATGGCAGCCATCCCAGTTCCCACACTGGATGTCCTGGAGGATATCAACCTCCGCTCCCTGGACAGCTAAGCCCTCCATGGCTTGGATGGCAAACAACTCTGGCTGGAGGAGCACAATGTTGCTGTTGTCATCTCCGCAAGTGCCATGGTTTGCTCTCCAAGAGAGTGCATTAGGTTTTCCCATACTCTGGTGGCCAGGCTTGTGGTGCAACAAGAAGTCAAAGTTGGCTAAGTACAGAGACCACTGGGCCTGTCAACAGTTGAGCCTCTTGGCTGTTCTGAAGTACTTAAGGTTCTTGTGATCAGTCCAAACCTCAAACTTGTGCTGGGAACCCTCCAGGAAGTGCCACCATTCTTCAAAGGCCTGGATAATAGCCAGCATTTCCTTGTCATGGATCTCATCATTGCACTCTACCATGTTCAGGCTTCTGGAGTAAAAGGCCACCAGATGCCACTTCACATCATCCCAGGACTGTTGTGACAAGACAGCCCCAGTGGCAAAGTTGGAGCTGTCTGCTTCCACCCAGAAGGGAGAGTTGTTGTCCAGTAAGAAGAGGACAGGCCTAGAAGTGACTGCTTGCTTGAGAGCATTGAAGGCTGTCTGCTCTGAGGGCCCCCAGCTCCTAGCTGTATCCTTTGCAGTGAGATCAAATAGAGGGCATGCATGATGGAAGAAGTCCTGGATGAACCTCTAGTAGAAGTTGGTGAATCCTAGGAATGCCTGCACCTTCTTCTTGTTCTTAGGCTTCAGCCACTCCACTACACCTGCCACCTTCACTGGGTCCATCTCCACAGCTCCATGTGAGATGATTAGCCTCAAATACTCAATTTGGGTCTGCTCAAACTCGCACTTCTCCAGTTTGAGGTAGAGCTGGTGCTGGTGGAGGTGTTCCAAGACAATGTGCATGATCCAGTGGTGCTCCTCAAGTGTCTTGGTGTAGATGAGGATGTTGTCAAGATATATGCACACTACACTCTCCACGATGAGGTTTCGGAAGATGTTGTTCATCATTGTTCGAAAAGTGGCCGGACTGTTGGTGAGTCCAAAGAACATGACAAGTGGTTTGAACAGCCCTCGATTGGTCCAGAAAGCAGCCTTCCATGTGTCTCCTTTCTGAATGTGCATATTGTTGTAGCCCCACCGGACATCCACTGTGCCTCCCAGAGGTTATTGATGAGCTCAGAGATGAGGGGGAGGGAGTAGCAATTCTTCACCATCATGGCATTAAGAACCCAGTAGTCCTGGACTAGCCAGAACATACCATCCTTCTTTTTGATAAAAAAGACCAAAGAGGCCATCGGCAACTTGGAAGGACAGATGTGACCAGAGTTCAGATTCTTCTGAAGGAAGGCATTGAGCTCATCCTGCTCCTTAACTGCTAATGGGTAGACCTTACAACTGGAGGGTTTGACTCTGGCATCAGTTCAATGGCATGGTCCCACTACTTGCACTCCAGCGAGTTGAAGAAGGCCTTAGAGAATATATCCTCAAAGCTATGGATGTATTGGGGCACCACATCCCAGAACACCCAGGGCAAAGAGTTGGTGGCAAACGCCTGAGCCAACCGCTGAGAAGTGGTCTGGCTGGCCTGGATTTCCTTGATGGATAGCAGCAGTGGTTGCAGAATGGTTGCATAGATCCAGTCTCCAACTTCTACTCCCTCATCTGCAAACTCTGTGTGATGGATGCCATGGAACTCTCCTCCCAGCTCTTCCTCTGGGGCCCTGCTGCTGCTCTGGTTGTCCTTGTAGAGGGCCTTTCTATGGGGGAATGCCAGGGGTGGGGGGTCCAAGAAGTTGAGGTCTGTAAAGGAGAGGTGGCCTGCATGGCAAGCCTGAATGACCGCACACTTTTATGCTTCAGCCCAGCACTTGTTACGACCCGCTACTGACCTCTGAGACTCAGCCCCGGCCCCAGGACTCCAACCCTCCCAAAACAACCCCCACGACCGCCCCGGGCCTGAACTGCTACTCGGCCAACCCCCTTGGCAGCCCCTGACCATCATCGCCCATCACTGCCACCAGCCACCACCACTTGTAGCATCCCTGGCCATCACCGCTCATCATCGCCTGTCACTGCCACAGCCATCACCGCCATGACCACCACATCAGCGCCGGTCTCAGCTATCACACCGCCCATAGCCGCCACATCAGTGCCAGCACCACCCGTCACCCCGGCCCGTGCTAAGACCCCCATCATGCATCACAATCACGCATCACCACTGACTCGACCTCCACACACCACGCTCTGCTCTCGCTCCCTCCTCTCCACCCCACCGTCGCACGTCTCTGTGTTTCCAGTATGAGACCTCCACGCAGTGCGACATGTCTCAACCTTGCTCTGCCCTGTGCGGCCCCCAGATCTCATCCCAAGCCCCAGTGCCACGACCTGCCACTGGAACCCAGGCCTGAGCCCTGGGGCCTACCTACTGTGTAGTATATAAGTCGTAGAGTAGTAAGTAGTACTCTAGTCTTGATATTACCATAGCCCCACACTGTTTTGTTGTGTTCTCATCTCTATCTCATTTTCTCATGCATCCTGGTCTCATCATTTCTACTTGTTTCTTTTTCTTATCGTACTCACCTCATATCGTCTCCCTGCCTCGTCTCTACTCGTCTCATACTCTAATCCATTCTACTTTGCTTCTCCTCTCCCTCTCTACTCTAAGTTCTCTTGGCTCTTCTGTCTCTGACTCCTCATCTCAGCTTAATCTGTTCCCTTTCCCTTTATCTTATCTTGACCCTTTCCCCTTTTAGCCTGCTTGATTTCTACATCTCTGATTCCATCCCCAGGACTCGCTAAGTCCCCACACCTGTTATCTCTTTGAATCTCAGGACTCGCTCGCTCACCGGTGCTCGCTCGTTCCATCCTCTTGTACTCCCAGAACTCACGCCTACCCCCAGCACTCGTCCTCCACCCTCCCTGGCACTCACCCACTCACCAGCGCTATCAGCACTCCCCTACATACTGCTCCCACCCGCTTTGGTCTCCTATGCCTTGCGCTCTACCGGTGCTCTGCATCTGTGGACATGGTGATCACCACGTAAGGTATTTGTACAGTGGACTGAGCCCCCATGGTCAGTGGAACCTGACAGCGCTCTTTCTTGACTGCATAGGTGGAGCACCTCTGGGGGCACCGGTTCATCGTTACCTTGCCCTGGGCTCAGTCTACTTCTGGGTTGTGCTCCTAAAGCCAAGTGAAGCCAAGGATCATGTCTTGCTTGCCTAAGCTGGTAACTGCAAAGACTGCACATTCAGCATAGGTCTGATAGTGGAGGACTAGGTCTATGATGGAGCTGATGGTACCAGCTTTGTTGGGAGTTCCATCAATGTTGAACACCAGAATGAGCTTAGAGAGCAGCTGCATGGTTAGGCCATGGTGTTTCACAAACTCTGTATCCAAAAACAGTCCTGTTGCTCCACTATCCAGAAGGGCTGTGACCTCCTGGGTCTGTTGCATGTCTGTGGTCTTGATTTCCACATTGAAGCACAACGAGTTTGCAGAGAGAGTGGAGGCTACCACATATTGCCAGGGCAACCAGCATTCTCAGGCCAGGGGACCATGCTGACAAGGCTTGACCAGCATGGAGGAGGGTGGCTCAGAACCCAGAGGTAGTATTTGTACATCTGAGAGGAGACTTTGAAGATTTTCTGTCTTAAATTAACTGGCATTGAGATGTGTATTTACAGCTTCTAATGACAGACATGTGAACTTGTTAGTACCTGGTGATGGAGGCGTACACCTCATCTGTCACTCAACTAAAAATCCTCCTCCAGATCCAAGAGGGGGGCACATGCACTACTCTCCTCCAGGGCCAACTTCAGTGCCAGTTCATCTGGTGACAGCGCTTTGGTGGCATTCTTTGCAGCCAACAGTTGCAGGAGAAGCTCCTTTTGCTCCGCAGTAGAGAAGTAGCGCACCTCCAGGCCCAGCAGGCAGTGCCATGCAAAGTGCCCAGGCTTTTTGCATTGCTGACACAGTAGCAGTGTGGAGTGATATTGCCGGGCAGTGTCTACATCCATGAGATGCCCAGAGGTAGAGGTTGTGGTGCAGGAATGGCTGGAGCAAGTGCAGGTACTGAGTGCAGGAGAGCAGGATGTCAGAGAGTTACTATTGAAGTGGAGTAGTGAGCAGTGTGTGCCTGGTGTAGCTCCTGCCAGATCTCCATGAGCTGCCATTAGTCCTGGACCACCTTATACCAAGAGGCAATTTATTCATTGTCTAGGCGATCCTCAGCAAGATCGTTGATATGCTCCATTAAGGCAGGGTGCAGGCCATCCTGGAACATGAGACACAGTTGCAGACCATCTGGGTAGGCTGCTCACTCAACCAATGCCTGCTAGGAGTCAATGTACTCATCTAACATCCACTTTCCCTGCCTGTACTGTTCTCTGTTGCGCAGCGCTAGTGCAGTGGACTTGGCAGAATCAATTGGGAAAAACTCTGCTCAGAAATCCTTTTCAAAGGCGGCCCAGCCTATAAAGCTTCCAACACCTCCAGGACATTAGAGCACACACAGCATGTAAGTGGAGGCCCGCTCAGCCTTCATGTAGGATAGCACTCAAGCTATCTTCAACATGTTAGAGTCAAAGGCATCTCTGCTAAGGTGAATGTAGATGAGGCAGGACTGGAGGAAACACTCCCCAGAGGTGCAGTCACCATTGTATGTGTCCAGGAGCACTGGACGTGGTATCTGTGCCTGGAGACCTGCTGGAGCTGCCAAGGCTACTGCTGAGACTACTAGGGCTGCCAAAGAGGGCTCTGCCACCAAAGGTGGTGCGGTAAGAGGGGGTAGGCACTCTAGTAGTGCCTGGAAGAACTGAGAAATGTGATCGATGGTTTAGCAGAGGGTGGAGAGTTCGGTCATGTGGTGGGTGAAAGAAGCTTGAGTCAGTTGCATCTGTGTCTCTAGGTGTAGCAGGTGAGTCCAGGCTTCATCCTGAGAAGCTGAAGCATCCAAAGGAGTGTCTGGATTGGCAAGCTGAGACATAGAGTTATATGGGTGTTTAAGCCTGGTGAAGAAGTAACAAATAGGGGCCTAGGAAGTTCTGACAGACTATGAGGGGCTTCTAGACCAGAGTTAGGAGACTTGTTCTGCTGTAAAGGTGACCTCTGGAAGTTGCGGCTCAATCACACAACTAGCAGAGGGAAATCCAAAGTTATATCAGGCATGATAATCAATGATATAATAGTAACTAATCACCTAGCAGAGGGAAATCCGAAGAGAACAAGTCTAAGGATTCTCCACTGCTCAGTGCGATGCATCAGCAGGTGGCTGTCACGACCGCTACCGACCCCCAGGACTTAGACCTGGCCCTGAGACTCCAAACCTCCCAAAACCACTCCCACACCCCTTTCAGGCCCAGAGCACTACTCAGCCAACCCCCTCAGCAACCCCTGGCCATCACTGCCTGTCACCACCACCAGCCACCACCACCTCTGGCATCCCCTTGGCCATCACCACCGTGACCACCACATCAGCGCCGGCCTCAGCTATCACACCGCCCATGACCGCCACATCAGCACCGGCACCGGCAACACCCAATGCTCCCCCAGCCCATGCTGAGACCCCCATCACACATCATGATCCCGCATCACCTCTGACCCAATCTCTGCACACCACACCTCACTCCCGCTCCCCTCCTCCTTGACCTTGCCACCGTATGTCTCTGCATTTCCAGTGCAAGACCTTTATGCCATGCAACATGATTCAACCTCCACCGCCATCCCACACAATTCCTGGGTCTCACCTTAAGCCCCAGTGCTGGGACCCGCTGCTGGGACCTGGGCTTGAGCCCCAGGGCCTACCTACCACACCGTATATAAGTCGTAGAGTAGTAAGTAGTACTCTAGTCTTGATATTACCATAACTCTTGTACCATTTCATTGTGTTTTGTCTCCATCTTGTATTCTCGCATGTTCTGGTCTCTCCATTTTCACTTTGCTTCATTTCTTATTGTACTTGTCTCATATCTGCTCTGTTTGTTGCTTCTATTCGTCTCCTACTCTAATTACACTCTGCTTTACTCATCATCCCTCTGTCAACCCTAAGTTCTCTTGTCTTTTCTATCTCCAGCCTCCAGTCTTGACTCAATCTGTTTCCCTTCCTCTTATCTTATCTCAACCTTTTCTCCTTTTAGCTCGCTTAATCTCTGCTCTTCCATTTTCATCCCCGGAACTCACTAAGTCCCTGTGCTCATCATCTCATTGAACCCCAGGACTTGCTCACGCACCAGCGCTTGCTTGTTCCACTCTCCTGTCTGCCTGGGACTTGCGACTACCCCTGGCACTCGTCCTCCACCATCCCCGGCACTCATCCCCCCTTCCAGCATTACTGGCGCTCCCCTACTCACCTTTCCCACCCCACTTTGGTCTCCTATGCCTCGTGCTCCTACCAGTACTCTGTGTCTGTGGACACAGTGATCACCACATAAGGTACTTGCCCAGTGGACTGAGCCCCCATGGTCAGCGGAACCTAACAGTGGTGGAAGCATAAAAACAACTGTACAGGTGACCAGAGCTAACCTTAACCTTGGATAATGCTCAAACAGGGAGTGCAGGAAGTTCCAGGGCTTTTCTAAAAAGGAAACAACCTCCGGAGATCTCCAGAGGTCTAGAGCGAGCCCCAGAGGTCCCAGAGAGTGGCATAGGAGGTGGGTTGAGGCATAGTGAGGTGCCAAAAACAAAAGTCAAATGGAAGTCTCCTGACAGATGCTGATGTGGCAGCTGTGGACAGTGATAGCCAGGGTGTGCCAAGGGTGGTGGTGGCTGGTGGTGGTGACAGGCAGTGATGGTCAAGGGCTACTGAAGTGGTAGGCCGGGTAGCAATCTAGGCTTGAGGTGTCATGAAGGCTAGTTTGGAGAGGTTGGAGTCTCAAGGCCAGAGCTGAGTACTGACAGTTGGTAGCAAGTTGTGACAGTTATGGTCTTGCAATGGCCAGTCACCAAGGCCAGTCTGTGAGCCAGGCCAATTGTAATCTCACATTCAACAACATTATTACATGCCTTGGAACTAACAATGGAGAATACGAGGAAGTTGGCAATGGACGCTTAGTAGTTTCTTTTAGACTGTGCAAGGTCATCTGAAGGGATTTGAAATAAAGGACCCTTATGCCAAAACTCCTTGATATATTGACATGTTGACCCATTCTGTACTTTGTACTCAAGTTTTATAACCCTTACCTTTTTTCAAATTGTACTTTTGTGTATGTCTCTGCTTCAGTGTGGTTGCTATTTGCATGGTCGCAAGAAGCAGGACCAAAGATGCAAGCAGAAGGAGGACCAGTCATGTTCAGAGTAAAGGGTGTGAGTGTCAGAATGCAGGAAAGGGAAGGAAGACCAGCGCTGGGGCTGAAAGCAAGTCCCAGAGCCAGAAATCTAGAAACCAAGGTGAGTAGCAGAGATTTAGCAAGTCCTGAGATCGGAAATCAGGCATGGGGATCTAGCCAAGCTGAAAAAAAAAAGAGTTGAAGTAAGAGATAGAGGGGGAATGGAACTAATAAAGACCAGAGGAGAGAATGAAGAAAGGAAGAACTTAGAAACTTGAGGCAGAGATAGAGAGAGAAGCAGAGAATAGATTCAGAACAGACATATGAGACAAGTAGAAGTGAGAGTAACAAGATAATATGAGGCAAGTAAGAGACAATACAAGGCAATACAAGATGAAATAAACAGAGTCAAAACTAAAGAAACCAGGACACAAAACATGAATAAAATAGAGACAGAAACATGGGACCTATGGGTGCAATATTAAGACTACTGTACTAGAGGCTACACTATGACTTATATATATATATATACAAGAGGTAGTAGATAGGCCCCAAGGCACAGTTCTGGGCCCTAGTGACGAATTGTGGTGCCAGGGCTCATAATGAAGTCCAGAGATCATGCAAGACTGTGGCAGGTGTCAGTGTGGGTTGTGCAGTGCAAAAGAAGCTCTCAAAGGAAGGGCCATGCTTTGGAAGCACAAAAGGCATGGAACGGTTGAAGAGGCAAGGAGTTGAGCGCAGAGAGAGCATGATGCATGAAGGTCAGACTGGGGGTGATGTGTTCACAATGCATGCATGATGGGTGCTTGGTGAGGGCCAGAGGAAGCATCAGAGATTGTTAGAGACCAGTGCTAATATGGCATCAGCAGGTGATGATGGCCAAGGGAGTGCCAAGAGTGGTAGTGGGTCAGTGCTGATGTGGTGGTGATGGATGGCCAGGCATGTAGCAGTCCAAGTCTGGATTATTGTTGAGCTAGTTTGGGAGAGTGGGAGTCTCAGGACCAGAGCTTGATACCAGAGGTAGGCAGTGGGTTGTGACAATACTAGTTACAAAGAAGTGGTAAAGAGGCTTCTGTCTTTTGTGTCTCCTTTTCTGTGATAACTCCTTCTCCTGTTGATGGAAAGAGAGTCTTACTTTCCCACTGATCATCTTGTAAATCAGTGCATTTAGATTGTCATTATTGCAACTAGATCAGCCATTTTGCTTTTTTGCCATTCTCAGACCTTGTCAGGGGACTTCCATTTAACTTCCATTTTCAGCACTTCACTATGCCCCAGCCCACCTCCTACGCCACTCCTTGGGACCCCTGGGGCTTGCTTTAGACCCCTGGAGATTTCTGGAGGTCATTTACTTTTTAGGAAACCCCCAGAACTTCCTGCACTCCCTGTTCAAGCATTATCCAAGGTTAAGGTTAGCTCCAGTCACTTGTACACGCCTCTGCTGCCTGCTGATGCACCACACCAAGCAGTAGGAATCCTTAGACTTGTTCTTTATGGATTCCCCTCTGCTAGGTGATTAGTTACTATTGTATCATTGATTATCATGCCTAATATAACTTTGGATTCTCCTCTGCTAGTTGTGTGATTGAGCCACAATCCCTGGAGGTCGCCCTTACAGAGCCATAGCTTGAGTTTGAGGTAGTGCTTGAAGTGGGCCTTCTGTTCTTATACCACAGGGAAGTCAAGAGATGTATGGCTAAAAAGCCTCTTATGAGCATGGGTGAGCATGCAAGGTTCTTAGAAAGTGAGCTGAGTTGAGGGGGAGAGGGATGAAGGAAGGTTTGTAGGAGTTGTGTGTAGAGTGAGGTGTCCGGGGGCCCATAGGTGATTGTTAAAGAGTGACCTTTATTGTGCACTTGATAATCCACTTTGGGTCTGCTTTCTTTGTTGTTTTAGTGTGCTCAAATGTAGACAGTGGATGGAGAGTATGCTTCACTGAAGAGGTGGAAGGTGTGGCAGAGTCAATCATTGTTGTATCTCCCCCACCATCTTGAAGCCATTCTGTGTTCTTGGCTATATTGGCTAGATTCCCTTGCCTGTTGGATAATGGAATGATCAGGGAGGAAAATGTGTACAGTGTACCTGTGTTGCAGTCGAACTCCTCCATGTCAGAGAAGAGGTCAGCTGAGGCATTCCTCCTTTTTCTGTTGTGGCTATGTACTCCAGATTGCTTCTCCAAGCTGACTTCCTAGAGTCACTTTTTTGCCTTGTTCTGGGAGGTCATGGTTGGAGTGGGAAAAAGTAGTATGTGATGATTGTAACTGACCACCTTTTTCATCATTTGTGCCTCATATCATTTGTGATAGGCAGCTTATGGGTGGGTGGGTTGCTGCATTTTGGTCCTTGGGGCTGGCATCACATGCAATGATTGCTTATTTCAGGGTTGGTTTTGAGAGGCTCAATTCCACCTCAGAGGGTCTTTGAAAGAGTACATACTGTGAAAGTTCATTTTTGCCACTGTCCAAGCAGCATGTGGTGTCCTCCTCTCTTCCTGGCCACCAACTTGAGTTGGTCTCTGCATTGAGAAGAAGAGAGGGGGGGCTTGTAGGTTGTTCTGCCTGCTAAGCAGGTTTCTCAGTGTGATGTATATGGGTTGTTTATTACCATGTCAGGCTTGGCCAGTGCATCCAGTGTCAGTGGTGCACATCATAGTAAGATATCAAGGGCCTCCATTAAGCCCCATGTAACTGAGCAAAAAAAAAAAAAAAAAATCAAGTTTAAAATACATTTTGACTCAAGTAAACTTAACAATTCACATCAGTAGCTTACTCAACTGCAACATAACCAATGTCTGAAATAGAACAGTCAGGAATGGCTCAAAGTAGTCAAATCACAATGCTCAAGGGTGGAGATGCTCATAGCATACCTGGTATGCATGACCTGTTTTGTATGTATTACAGACACTGGCCGTTTGTTCATGGACCCTCTCAAGGGGGGTTAGAAAAATTAAAAATATAGGGTAAGTTTCTTTTTTTGTCTGCTGGTGGGCTGAATTAACTAACTGCTGACTAATCTTCTAAATTAGGCAATTGTATCATTCAGAAGTATGAAACCAGTTACCAGACACATCATTCTTGATGTCATTTCAGTCGACCGCTATGTTTGTTTGCTTTGCACACTTCACAGACCCACCCATTCACCCTTCCTTCTAATCCAATGCGATGAAGATGGCACTTAATGTGAACTGAAGGTGAGTATATCATCTGGACATCATTCAAAAACCCTCACCCATTGTATTTCACAGCCAGCACATTTACACTCTATCACTTCAGTCCTTTCAGGCATCAAAGACCACAAAGCCACAAATATATTCTCCCAACATGGATTGTATCTTCAAGGTTGTTCTCTTCGCTGTATTCCTCTCCAAACACACTGCTTGCTTTCCTTGTGCTTTTTCTCCCAGTTTGGTAGTCCGACTACAGCTGTCAATCTAATACCTGTCTACATCATGTTCGTAAATAAATACGTGTCTGTTCTTCTTCACTTTAGTTTGATCTTTTAGGCGGAGATCCCGTCGTCGTGACCCATTCCGGACCCTCAGGGACTGTCCAATTTCCATGGCATCCCCAATCCCAGTCCGTCTCTGCAAGCAACTCTCTCTGCGCATCGACGAAAGTCGTGACAGGGCACAAGCCGCTGGGGTGCTCGGGGCATCCTTTAATACCCGTGAGTGGGACGACGCCGTCGTTAATGATAACACGGATCTGAGGTCCGGGAACGGAGGCGCACTCAAGTACTAGAGTTCCGTTGAGTTAGTGAGATAAAAGCTGTGAGGGCGACGTACGTTGAAATTGGACGTTTGTGGCGAAGGGTGCGAGGTTGGAAACTTCGAACGGGCGGCGCTGTGGTATGTAAGTCCAGGGGAGCGGACCCGACGCGGCGAAGTTCGTTAGATTCAGCGCGGTGATAACTGGATTTGGAATCAGGATCACTGCCGGGAAGCAGGATTTTAGTACTGACTATTCAGTACGACAACCTCGTGCGTGGCATCGACATAAAGACTATGGTTGAGGGGGAATGTGATAGGGTCATCGTCGAGCGTAGCATTTGTCGCTGGGTTGTGGTCGGTGATCTTAGTATGCGTCAAGCGGGCGACAAGTTCTTTAATCCAGCCGTAACCTTGCACACGTGCAACAGGCGATCCAAAGGATGAATCGTACCTGTGAGTCATAAGCACACTCCAATGGATGATGTACGTAGTTTGTAATCTTACCAGAATGTGAGGTCAAAGCTGCGACAGAGTAAGAGTTAAATACACTTTTCAAGAAAGAGAAGTATGTTTACGAGTAATTGAAACCCTCCCATTCCTCCGCTGTAAAAAGTTCGCAGAACTTGGAGTAACCGATCGCTACAGTCTACATGTCTGTCAAGAATTGAATGACGCATTGAGTGGAGACCACGGCATACCTCGTAGGCACACATCTGCTGCATACTGTAAAGGTCTTCAATGGTGAGTTCAAAGCCCTTTAAATGACGCTGGAGACGCTGTAGGGCTTTCTTGAGATAGATAGCTGCCCATCGTTCAAGGTACCAAAGACTACGGGATGCTTTGCCAGAAATCATAGCATTTGGGCACCTAGGGTGGAAAGAGTTTGGGATGAAGCAAAATTCTATGGATGAGAAGAACGTACGTGTTGTAAGGTGCTAGACTGTTACTAAACTGCAGCCTGGTGTAAGAAGTGTCCGATAAGAAGTCGCATGGTGGGTCTTACGTTTAAAGCTTCTATTGTGATGCTCTGCTGGTACTTGCCTTCAAGAGGGTATCCAAAGAAACCAAGAGCAAAATTCAAAGCAGAGTAGAGCATTCGGTCTCTGTAGAACGGATTAGCGGTGCCTGTAAGACGTTGAATTGTTCTTACTGGGATTCAGTTCGAAAGACAGGAAGGGTGTTGGTCTTCGTGAAATTCTTCGACAGTAGATCGATCAGAAACTATACCATCCGGACATGGTGTAGTATACCTTAAGTAGGAACCCATATTTCAATCGCATGGAGACACCGAGGTCATCTTAAGATACAATGAGATATCGAGCTACACAGAGGAAATATTGATACTAACATAGTTGTTGCCGGCCGAAGGGAGTGAGCACTGAGCAAGGAGTGAGTCAGCTGAGGTCGTAAGGAGAACTAGGAGGAAATCAGTTACACTCTTCTCCGAGTTTGTAAGTCCTAAAGTTCAATCATGAGGCTCAAAGGGATACCGGTAGCCGTACAACGCACCAAGTATTCAGAAAGTCGAGGTTTCCTGTCGCAGTCCAGTTTGCAGCGGCCTTGTTCAGTCTCCCCGCAAGTCGCGCCGGACCAGCATAATTCGCTGCAAACGCCCAAATCTCAAAAACGCAGTATATTCATCCATGATAAACCACTTACTCCACGCGGTGGGGTACCTCGCTCCATGCCTATGCAAGAAATGAAGCCCAGTCACCCGGCACGTCTCTGGCACAGTCGGGTCCGAGTCAAGGCCAAACACACCCTTCTCAATACTAAACCACGGAGACAAATTACCCCATTTTTTGAAAAGGCTGAAATTTTTCGAGTGAGACCCCTTGCCCCTTAACGCGTCGGGTTTGATTAGCTGCGCGGCCCCGGTTTGCATTGGGTATGATGGTGCGGTGGCAATGATAGCAGGCTCGGCTCCTGTTGGTGTTCCGCCAGGATAACCTACGTCACTCGGGAAGAGAGTCGGATTTGCGTTGGTTGGGCGCGTAGGGGGGTAGCTGTGCACTTCTGTGGAGCCTACGTACGGCGGCGCAAGAACTTGGACGTCGTTCTCACTCCTCTCTGTGTTGCAGTGGGTTGTTCGGCTGCGTCCAAAGCTCCCCGAAGTATAGAAGAGTTGAGTTGTACCACATGCTAGGACGCCGGCGAAGAATACTAGGAAAAGTTGTTTCTTTGAGGACTTGGGTGGTGGGACTTTGTGCCCCTGGGGGTAGGTCTCGCCAGCCTCGATGTTCGACTTGGCCATTGTGGGGCCAGCAGAACCCTTCGATACTCCTTATATACTCCGAATAGTTAGAATGGACTTGGCAGTACACATCGGGTCGGCCTTGCCCGCAGAAGAAGACTTGATGATGGAAGGTATTCTCGCTCCTATACTTGCTGCGATATACTCACCCAGAGGTTCAAAATTCGTTTGAAAACGTGGGTGTGATATTACAGCGGGTTGCATAAAGGTTGCAATTGGCACTGTATTATAGATGTAAACCATAAATTAGGGCTAACATAGATATATTATTTCTCGTTTTTCGCGATGACAGCGACCTGCACTTATTGCATTCGTGCTGCTCCCTAAGATATTCAGTGTTTTGGATGGTCAAGAAAAGGGATACGGGCTATCATAAAAGGTGTCGTTGTCAGGGGAAAGAAGTTTTCGGCTGAGTGCTTGCTCACTCCGGATAGTATGGTATCAACCACAGTGGTCACGGGTTCCATGACAAAGGTTCGGTTTCTTACATACCTCGAACTTAGACGGACCCGAGTAAAAGTATACACTGGAGACCGGAAGGAGAATTCAAACAGCATTTCGTCAGATGGTACTCAAATATCTCAATGAGAGAAAGGGAACAGAATGAACTGAACAGAGAATTGAAAATTGTTGTTCATTGTGCAGACATATATCTCGCAATAATCAGTAAGTTCATACTTGAAACCTTAACGCTAGCAACCCGCAGGGAAAATCGGACGAGATTGATTCGAGGGCGGTATGAGCTGTCCATGGTAACCAGTACATTTCTGTTGGGATTGCCAGGCTTTCTTGATAGCAGGTAGAACGGTACGTCCATTGATAACGAGCTCTGTGTTGGGGACCGGCTGCTTGGCAGGGATGTTATGCTCGCTGAAGATACCAGGGTACGATGCATTGAGTAAAAGGGAACTGGTATCACGCTGACGGACCGTGTCGCCAGTTTTCTCAGCAACAAACTTGAAGACATTGGCACCAACGTCCCAGCGACCAAGAGTATGGAGGTTCCAGTTAGCCTCAATGGTGGCGATGGTTGAGTAATGTGTGTAGAATGTGTCATCTGTCTTGCCAACGAGGTTCTTAGGAAGAGCATTCCCAAGAATGACGGTGAAGACACGGTTGGGTATAGTTCCATTGCCACTCTCATCGAAGGCTGTGTAACGATTAAAAAGTCAGCTTTTATTGAATATGGGTCGACTCACTCAGCATTATGAGGGTGTTCTTGCTGTTAAAATTGGGGATCTCAAGGAGGGGCTCGAGCCAGGTCCTGGTCCAGTTACCAGCAAAAGTAACATTGGTGTCATGGCCATCGTTGACTATAGAGCTACGCATGAGGAGAGCCTAGATGAGACTCGTCTCGAATACACGCACGCATGTTGGGAGTGATGAAAACCCATTGAGGTAGAGCGTTGTTGGCCAAGTCCTGCTTGAACAAAGTAAAGTTTTTGATATTGGCAAGACGTTGATTGTTTTCATTAACTGAGTCGAAGATCACCAGCGGACTGATAGAACGTCGGGTGAGACTTTTCCTACTCAAGATGCTAAGGTAGCCTTACTTATGCTTGCGGACATAGTCGTCCTTGCCCGTAATCGGATTGGAGAAGTTGGAACCGGTGAAACCTGTGTGAGGCATGCCTTCCTGGTATTCCCCCCATGACACCTTCTTGTCCTCGAGTAAATCAGCAATGGTCGAAATGTTACTGGGAAGGTTATGGAAGTCATCATTATCGACGCCGAAGTACTCGCCACCCACGACCTATTATATCAATGAATCAAACTCTAAAAACGTCATGGTTGACCAATCGAGGCACTTGCGGAAATATAATTAGGCTGAGACGGGTGAGTTACCGCGAAGGAGTTGTTCATGGTCAAGCCATTCTTTGCAAAGAATGCAAGGTTGGCTGATCAGATATTGATCGCCATTCACCCTCCGTAAATTGACTCATGCAAACTTACGATCAGCAGCAGTTGTATCGAAGTCAACGTTCTCGAACCAGATTTGAATAATGCGATCAAAGACTTTTCCCTTGACAACTTTCAGGGGTTTGTGTTCGTTGCAGTTGCCCTTTCTGTTGGAGTTCAGATTTCCCTGTGGGTCCTCGCTGGCCTGTACATAAATACGAACTTCAGTCACTTAGCATTGCTTCATAACATGAAGACACCTACAAGGATGACTGTGACAATGGCGAAGAGTACAAGTGGAACAGACTGAGAAAGCTTCATGGTTCCGACGTCGAAAGGTGAGCGGCAGAGTCTACCCCACAGGATACTGAAAACCTAGTTTCAAAGCCAAACGTCAACTAAGTTTGACATTCAAGGAAGCTGCCGAAACCCCGTTGGTCACGAACGTAGCTAACAAGTGAAGACGGATAGTAGCTACCTAAGTATATATAGATGACACTGGTCATGTAATTGCCAAACGTTGTTTACATTACCAAGGCTCTTCAAGACGTTGAACTTCGTTAATCGGACAGAGTAGACTCTCTTTGTAGTGATGTCGAGTCGAAGTCGAATTATTGAGTACCGAGCATCATAGAACATCATAATATGAACAGTGAGATATCCAGAACCGAGACCTAGGAAAAAGTTTCAAACTTCGTGAGATCCAGGCAGCAGAAGAAGATCCGATGACGACAGAGTTCCGGTTGGTCACCTGGGGTAGTAAAAGAGGAGTAGCTTCTTATTACATAGATGGGACGACAGTGTCACCGACAGCTGAATGGATGTAAAAATTTTAGTGGTGACGCATGTACCATAACGTGAGATCCCGGTCCAGGCTGCCGTCTTGCTGGGATAATGGGTAAATTTGAACATACCGTGGTCCGTCGAGTTAGGGTGCTCGCTCCTCTGTTCCGTTCGTTCTATGTATTCACAGTTCGAGAGGAATTTGAGCACTATCTGATGGACTGTAGTAAGCAAACAGAACTCGCCAAGCTTAGCAAGAGACCCGCAAACAACTTTGAACGAAACAAGGTCAAGTCGAAAGGGGTCTACCTAACTCGTCACAAATTGATCTGATGATGAAGTTGTGCTTGCAAACGAAACATCAAAGTGCATCCTGCCTGAGAACCAGACACGATAGTACGTGCTTCTCGGTGTACATTTTGTACATTTGGGCTCATTATTTACACGAACTACGCCCCGAACTGGCTGGACAATGGTTGAAGGAATGTTTACAAATAACTGGATTTTCTTCTGGTATTTAAAATTAAGTGCCGATTTCCTTCAGGAAGGCCTGGATAGGAGGCTGCTTGTAAGTGTGTTTTCAATTCATACAATGGACAAAAAGGCAATCTATACATATTCATATATGAGTGTTAGATAACAAGACTCGCGAAATTGAACAAATCATATCTTCCTCAGGATCTCACAACGGGCCGAACGAGCAAGGGCATCTGGTTATTCCCCTCGGGATCCGTGGTCAACACAGGCCGCTGAACGACCGAAGACTTCTTGATGATATCTTTTGCTGGCACAGCGAGGTCGAACTCAAAGGCACGGATAAGGGTAAATAGGAGGGCTTTCGTCCTGAGGTAGTAACATAAGCAATCTTCATAAATAACGTCAGGACATAATAGAAAGCTCACTCCACGAGGGAAAAACGATAGCCGATACACGCACGGGGACCACCAAGGAAGGTGAGCATGTTGCCCCACACGCCAGGGACATTGGCGGCAGCTTCTGGGACATGTTCCCAACGTTCAGGTCTGCGCAATGATAGCAGACAGAAATGTTTCAAGAACGAGTATAAATTACCTGAACTCTGCAGCATCTTCACCCCAGATCGCCTTATCGCGATTTATGGCCAAGATTGGAACGAACAACATCTGTCCCTTGGTTACTCTACGATACCAATGGAAGAAATGTCAGTCGCCAATGAAATATTATAATCTACAAAAACTTGACTTGATAGAAGTATGAACGACCCCTTTGCGATCAGTGATGGGATGTCCAAGAGGTAAAACATCGTCCTTGACAGCAATTCGAATAGTGGAAGGGACCGGGCAGTGAACGCGCAAAGTCTCTCGGACAACCATGTCAAGATAGGGCAAAGCGTTGAGCTGCTCCATTGTGGGGTTGTCCGTGTCAATCATGAGGAGCTCTTGTCGAAGCTTGTTCTGGACATCTTTGTCCTGCGTCAGAGCGTACAAGGCCCAGGTAGTTCCAGTACTATGATCATACCGTCACCATACAGTAAAGAAGACACTGCCAGAATACCTAGTAGTCTCATGGCCAGCGACGAGGAAAGTAGGAATCTCTGGCAGAGGGAGTCAACACTTGGCAATGTTAAGTGGGAAGAATGACGGCGTACGGGCGAGAACATCCTGATCAGACATACGCTGGTGCTCTGGAATATCAGTAGCCATGTTCGAATTCACAAGAAGGGTAAGAAGATCCCGTTTCTCGCCCTTCTCGTCGACAGAGTTTTTGCTTTCGCGGAGTAGGTCATGACTGATTCGCATCATGGTTTTCTTCGCTTCAATAGCTTTGACATCTTGCTCGGTTTTCTGATTTCGAGTTTTCAGATACGACCACTTCGAACAGAAGAGCGGACTCACCAGAAAACTGAGGAAAGGTATATAGGTACGAATTATGGGTATGAGGGATAAACGAGTTCCAGCTTTGAACATGATTGCGAACGCGGCATTGAGCTCGTTTCTCTTGGGATCTCCGCTGAGAGCATCAAATTTGTAGTTGAATCCTGTACATTCGTCAGCGTTGATACCTTCAGTAAGTTGAAAGATAAACCAGCTAGTCCAATGACATCAAGAGTTGTTCGGCTTAACCAAGATAGCGCATCGATCCGACTCTGACCGCCCTGTTGATCGTTCTCCAACGCCCATACATCTCGTAACTGCGAAACTGGGGTGTAAGTTTTAACGAGGCTAAAAGAGGAAACATCCATGCGACATACCTGGATGGCCTTGGAAATAAAGATCTCGGTAAGTTCCCTGATTTGAGAAGGTCCAAACGCAGGATTCTGGAACTCTATGAATAAGCAACATGAAAGTTGAAGAAATTGGACTCCAGGTACGGTACCATGACTTTGCGCTAAACCACATGTTACATGGTCAGCAGATATGTTTCAAGCCGGAAATGTCAAAAGATGTACCTGTTGTTTGTGTTTCTCTCCTTCGACAACTAGCACGCCTGCGGGGATAAAGTTGACCAAAAAAAGACAACATGATGATATACAGACCTTCACCAAGGATTCGAGCGAGATTGTGACGCGCAGCTCTCGGTTTTTGGTATACGCTAGTATTCATAAGAACGTGATTCAAGGCCTTGGTATCTGTAGTATATAATCGCCTAAACTTTGAGATCTTGAACTTGGTTTTCGAAATCTCAAGTCCACTGAAACTTACTCCGAAAAACCCTTTGTATTGAATTGTGGAACCATACTCTTTCACCCATTTCTCGTGAAGGACTGAGTTTTCCTGGATGAAGACTTCATGAGCCAAGCGGTAAGGACAGACGAATGGATACAATACCGCTGCCCAAATCTCTGCCATGTTGCCATATATGAAACTGGGACTTTTTGGTCCAGGAAGATCGCGCAAAGGAGAAGTAATCTCTTGATATGCAAGTCTCAGTGCTCGATGAACGCCATAAAAGACAAGTGTTGCGAATAAAGACCCAAGTAACAGCATGATGACACCCATCTTCTACTCGATGCCTTTAAATCTGATGTTTGAGGGGGCTTTCGGTCGGGCAGCCGAAGAGGTCTGAGAGGTCTTTGGAAAACCCGTGTATGACATGATGGTATCAGCCGCCCAAAAATCAGATTTCGGCACAGCATCTGAGTGACATCGCGAGACATATAACTGCGCAGTGGTTCGTGTGGAATTCTTACATAATCACAACACTGCAACGCCTGTCAGCGAGCGAGCGACCTTGATATATGCCAGACCAAAACTGAGAGCCTACACGACAGAAAACAAATCCTCAGTGTCTGTCGTAGAAGAGAGAGAACAACTAT
>JAGGAQ010006286.1:0-21462 GCA_017657225.1 Termitomyces sp. T69sscA
AGGACAACTGCCAATATTGTCTACCAAGAGATTTTAAATGGTTTACAATTGTAGTTTATGAAAGTTTGATTATATTGTATACTTGATAGAAATATACAAATACACATTGTTACTTGATGGGATTTAGAGCCATAACTGAACGAAGTGAGGTTATGGCAGTGCCTTTAGTTACTCAATGAGATTTGAAGCCATAACCGAACAAACTGAGGTTATAGCAGAGCCTTAGTTACTCAGTGGGATTTGAAGCTATACCTCACAAAGTGAGGTATAGCAGAGGCTGAATGGTGGAGGGTTTGGGGGCAAAGCCCCCAACAAGATACAAGGCCTGTGCTGAAGGCACAGGTTGTAGCTCGTTCAAGTAATAGAACAGAGTTGCAGAATGAAGAAGATTCTCTAGATAGAGTGTTTGAGTGGCAAAGCATAAATGAAAAGGTTCAAACTAAAGGTATGAGGTCTTGCATGGTTTTGGAAATTCTTTCAAGATAGATTCTGTTGAATCTTTTCTCTTTCTCTTTTTTCCCATCTTTTTTCCTCACTTTATACCCAGCAAAATAGGCAGTAAACCCTAATCATCACTAATTTTGTGCCATTGTATTTTAATTCCTTTCATTCTCTACATCTTCTGTACATACTACTACATAGTATGTCTTCTAAAAATAATCCAGAAGCCTCAATTAATTAGAACACTTAGCAGGAGTCTAATTCTTACAGTTTCTTTCTGCTTATATAAGCACTCAATGCTCTGCTTCCTTGAGAGTGATGGGTAGACCCAGAGACTAAGTGTTTATAGATATTAACATGCTGGTCTCAAAAGCAAGGCCGAAGGAAAGAGTAATGAAAAGCTAAAAAAACAAAATAATCAAATATATACATGCTGAAAACTGTAAGCATACATGTCAAAAACTATAGACACTGGGCACATACTCAAAAACAAATCACCAATGAGCCTACAAAGATGATGAGAGATGTTTGGGGGGACTGGGCTGAGGGTTGATGTCACAAAATCAAAGTGATAGCTGAGAAGGTGACAATGTTTGATCAGATTGGATAAAGCCTGATCTGACATCACTGCCATCAAATCAGCATCATTATGACATAAATCCAAATTCCCAAACATTGTCCACTACTTCTAACCATCTCCAGAAACCTTACTCAATGATGTGAACCCTGGCCAATAAGGACAAGAAGGAAGGAGAGACAAGAAAGAAGAAGAAGAACAGAGGTGGCAAAACAAGTTCAATGATGAAACCCATACATGCAGATTGCCAAGAACGCAGAGTCTAAGTGGTTGCAAAACCCAGCAGCAACATATGCAAAAATCATGCCATGACCATGGTGGTCTATGCATGCCAAAATGGGTATAAAGGAGAGGGGAAACCAGGGGACTTGACAGGTAACCACTTTCTATGGCTTGGAGCCCCCAGAGAGTGTGGTATCTTAGGCCAATGCAGTAGGGCTACCTCATGTTTTTGCTTAAATAAAACCATGTTTTGAACCACCCCTTTTGTTGTGAATTGAAATAAGCCAATAAGAGAATCAAATAAATCTATTTTAACTGCTTTATTCAAAAAGTGTGTGTGGTGTGCAATAGTCAGCCCATCATAACTTAGTGAATAAAAACTTGAATTTTGGCTTTCTTTTATTGAAAGTCAACTATTCTATTAAACAAAGCTTTCAAATTTGCATCATCTGGAGCCCACTGTGAGGGGCTTTTGTTGCACAAAAACAAACACTTTTAGATCTCCATGAGGAGTCCAATAAAAAGAAACATTAGTTTCACACCTCCTGAGTCTTAGCCTGGTTTGCCTAAGGTTACCAAATCAAGGGCAAAAACCTCTGTTACTCCAAAGAGAAGAGAAACTTGTGCCTCTAGCAAAAGTACTGTGGCTGTTTCAGAAAATCCAGACGTTGTACTTCAAAAGCAAAAACTTTGCACTAAAAAGCACACATCTCCAACTCAATGAACACCAACTGCTACTTTTGTCTTAGAAACACCTAATTTATCTAAGACTATGGAACAACAACCACAACTACAATTACCATGACCACAACCACAGTTGCAACAGCAACTGTATTGGTATAAAATGCCACTTACTGATAGCAGAGATGCCCCAAAGTTTAGACACAGTGAATTTTCTGAAGTTCATCAATTTGTCCTAAGGATGGAATCTTTGTTTGATCATTCTGGTATCATCAGTGATAAAGAGAGAAAGAGAAGGATTTTGGATTATGTGGATGCTCAGACAAAACAAAAATGGCTAGGCTTTGACTCTTATGGTGAAGGAAGCTCTTGAAAAGATTTTGTCAAAGAAATCAAAGAGTCTTACCCAGAAGCAGTTGATAATAGAGGCAGTGTTGCTTACCTGGATTAGATTTGCAGAGAGCATGCCAGGCTGAGTAGAAGTGACACAGGAGAAATCCATTCTCTTCCTTGGAAATTTAGAGCTGAAGCAAAGAAGTTGGCAGATGTTATAGGCAATGGATCCTTTGTGAACAAACTCATGGGATGCTTCAACCCAGCATTTGCAGATGTGATAGAAGAGAGGTTGATTTCAAAGTATGGCCATTATAAGGAGCCAGCTAGTAATAGACACAAGGACAATAAGTATGAGCTGTCTGAAGTGATGACCATTGTGGCTACTCTTATTGATAGTGCCTTTGGAAAAAACTTTAGAGATGGACAAGTAGATGTAAGGGTGACCTCTAGAGGCTGTGACTCAGTCACACAGCTGGCAGAGGAAAATCCAAAGTATATTAAGAGTATGTCACAAATAGCTAGTAAGGTACTACATATTAGTACCTGGCAGAGGGAAATCCAAAGAGAACAAGTGAGCCACTCTGCCAGACAACAGAAAATAGTCAACAGTGGATCACATGTCACATGTCACATCACATATCACAAATGTGACATCTTTGATGGGTTAGTCACGAGTTATGGTCACATCACAGCAATAGTCACATGATCCAAGCACATGCAGAGGTCATGCGCACCTCTGCAGTTATTCACAATGAAGGTTAGCATCAACTGAGTCACACTAACAGCATGACTCATGTGAATATATTGATGTAGGCAAAAGGCCAGCTATAAGTACATAGAATATAGGGAGTAGAGGGTGGGTCGATGAAAAACTAGTAGATGAGCTAATTAAAGGCTATCAAAAAGATACATAAGTGAGGTGCCAATGTAACCTTTCCATCACATACTTACTTCAGAAAATTTTGAACTTTTAATAGAATTCTTTTTAAATGAGTTCAAAATACTGAGGTGAGAGATGAGATTGACTCATCAAGTGGCTAATAAGAGGTTTTACCAGAAAGTTATACACAGAAAATCGAGAAATTAAAGAAAATATAATAAAAGCAAAGTGCTGGGGAGAGTGGACCAAAAGGCCTGTGGTAAGACCAAGATAGATGTGAGAGAGTGGCTGTGTGCTCACCTGGGTTGCAAGTGAGAGGAAGAATGAGTGATGGCAAATGTTGCAACTCAAGAAGTCTCAGACTGTCCACCCTACTGATCTCAATGCAGCAACTGCCAGACCCTGGCACCAATGCTGAGATCAGCTTCTTGCTGATGAGTGAATCAAGAAAAAGGATGGAGATGGGTCAGCTTGTCATGCAGAGGCCTCCAAAAACACTCCTTTCCTTTAGAATCCACCTTTGCGAGCCAATGATTTTGCCAGTAGTGGCTGTGAGTCCATCCAGCCCAAGAGGAATGTCCAATAAGGAAGTAGATTCTCATGGTCCAACCAATGAGGAATTTGACGAGTTGAGAAGAAAGGCAAAGAAAGTGATTGAAAGTGAAGCATGACTGAGGGAAAAAGGATGTAAAAGGGAGGTCCCCTGACAGTAGAGAGAGCAGAGTGTGGTCAGAGACAAGTAAGAATTGAGCAATCAGAGGAGAAAATAGCACATCTACAAAATACCATTGTGACTATGGAAAAACAAGTGGGCAGCATTCAAAGTACTATGCAAGCCATACAGGCTGGCCAGCTAGAAATGCAAAACAGCCTTTTGCCAACTGAGAGTCACCATGGAGGTCGAGTAGAAGGGCTCAACACCATTTCACCTGCAATTCAAGGAAGCAGTCCCCATTACTTTTATTGCTAGAAACAAGGCCACAGAATTGCTAAGTGTGAGATGATACCAGCAGATGCCTAGAAAAGCTGGATTATTTTAGTAGAAGGGAGGGCCAGGATGCCAAACAGGGCTCCTCTACCTAGAGAACCTGCAAGCATTTCACCACATCAGAGACTAGTGAAATTCCATGACACACAGGCTGGGATGCATTTTGGTTGGTGAACAGATGAAAGTCCAGAAACCTCCATTTACTCCACTTATGTCAATGCAACTAGAGACTCAAGAGATGACATGTTAGACTGTATTCAATATGGAGAATCAGACAGGCTGGGGGAGCTGAAAAAGGGCTTCAACAAAATGGCTGATCAATGTGTTGATCAATACAAAGAAAAGCAGTAAAACAATTGTTGAGTGCTATGGAATGAAAGATTCCAAGCCTATGTAGACCTTCATGGCTGCTAATGTGAAACTCACCACAGAAGATCCCTCCAGTAATGCCACAATTGTGGAAAGGAAACTGGGAGGGAAGAGGATATTTTACTCAAGCATAGTTGGCTCACTCATGTCTATGATGATGAGCACACAATCTGACATTGCTTATGCCATTGAGGTCTTAGAATGCTATAGTTCAGCACTCAAGCAGAACCATTTGTCAGTGGCAAAGCAAGTACTCAGGTACCTCAACACCACTGCAAACATGGAATTCAGGTTCAACAGAAGCAATATAAGCATGGACATGTCTTTCCATGAGTACTCTGATGCAGATTGGTCTGGTGACACCAACACTTCCAAGCCAATGTCTGGTTATGTGTTTTTCTTTGCCAGAGGGGCCATAAGTTGGGATAACAAACATCAGACCATGGTCACCTTGTTATTGACCAAGTCCAAGCACATAGGTTTATGCTACACTGGGCAGTACTTAGTATAATTGAGGAACTTTTTCAAAGATATTGGACACACTCAAAAGAGACTGTCAACAACCAGGCTGCCGTTATCCTCACAAAAGAAGCTTAATACCAGTCTTGTACCAAATATATACGACAAAAGTACCATTACCTCTGAGACAATTTAGTTGGAAACAGACAGACCATTGTTTGCTATGTACCTACCAACAACATGGTTGCTGACATATTTACAAGGTATTGCCTCACCAAAGCAATGGGACTATGCTTCCACACTAGTGGGAGTGTCAGAAAGTGAGGTCAGTGAAACTTTACAGTCTCAGTCATGTGTTCATGGCTGTGCTCCTTTGATACATATTTTTTCTCTCATTGCACCTCAGTTCATTACTATCTCTAATGCAACTGAGGTGTGTATGTTATTTATTGATTTCCTACTCATATAACTTACTCTGCTGTACCTAGTACACTACAGCAAACATGAGGTACTTCATTAAGTTTGTTACCATCCCTGACACAACTGAGTATGCTACAGCAAACATTAGAGACTGTTATTTATTTCTGACACACACTATACCTTTGGAGATGAGGTCCTGGAAGATGTCATTCATTGTTGTCTGCAAAGTGGCAGAGCTGTTAGTGAGCCCAAAGAACTGTAAAGGTGACCTCCAAGAGTTGCAGCTCAATCACACAACTAGCAAAGGGGAATCCAAGGTTATATTAGGAATGATAAGCAATGATACAATGGTAACTAATCACCTAGCAGAGGAGAATCCAAAAAGAACAAGTCTAAGGATCTCCACTGCTTAGTGTAGCACATCAGTGGATGGCAGAGGCATGGAAACAACTGTATAGGTGACTGGAGCTAAGCTTAATCTTGGGTAACACGTGAACAGGAAGTGTGGAAAGTTCTAGGGGTTTTCTAAAAAAGAAACAATCTTTGGAGATCTCTGGAAGTCTAGAGTGAGCCCTGGAGGTTCTGAAGAGAGGTGCACAAGGTGGGCTGGAGTGTAGGGAGGTGAATCAAAGAAAAGTTAGTGTAGACCAAAAATAGAAGTCCCCTGACAAGAACATAACAAGAGATTTGAACAGTCTACAGTTGGTCTAGAAAGCAGCCTTCCACTCATCTCTCTTGTGAATGCACACATTGTTGTAACCCCACTGGATGTCCAGTTTAGTGAAGTATCATGCCTTTTAGATGTTATTGATGAGCTCCAAAATGAGGGAGAGGGGATAGCAATTCTTCATCATCATGGCATTAAGGACTCAGTTGTTAGGTTCTGCTGACCATAGAGGCTCAGACCACTGGGGAAATACTTACATGGTGAATTCAATGTCTACAAGTGCAACATGTACTGTTGAGAGTACAGAGTGTGTGAGACCAGGAGTGGGAATGGTGATGCAAGCAGCAGGTGAGCCAAGTGCACCAATCATGCTGGGGTAAAGGATGTGAATGCAGGGGTGTGGAGGGTTAGAAGATGAGTGCCAAGGGTGAGAATGAGTCCCAAGGCCAGAGATCAAGGGGCTGGGGCAAGCAGAGGGACTTAGTGAGTCTCAGGATCAGAGATGATGGCATAGGGATCTGACCAAGCCAAAAAAAGAAAGAGTCAAGACGAGAGAGAGGAAGGGAAGTAGAACAAGATGAAGACCAGAGACAAGAGGAGAGAGAGAGAGACAGAGAACTTAGAGACTTGAGAGAGAGAAAAGCAGAGGATAGATTGAGAGAAGTATGAGATGATACAAAATGAGTACAAAACAAGACAAAACTAGGATAGAGTCAAAAATGGGAAAGCAGGGTACAAAACACAAGAGAAATAAGACAGAAACACAAAACAGGGTAGCAAACAACAGCAATATCAAGACTAGAGTACCAGATACTACTCTATGACTTATATACAGTAGACAGTAGGTAAGCTTCAGGGCACAGGTTCAGGCTTTGAGGACAAGTTGCAGTGCCAGGGCTTACAGTGAAGCCTAGGGAATGTGCAAGCAGTGGCAAGTGTTGATGTCAGTCATGCAGTGCAAAGAAAGCTATTAAAGGAAGGCCCTTGCTTTGGGAGCATGGGAGGCATGGAATGTTGAGGAGGCAAAAAGGCAAGCAAGAGGGGTGTAGAGCATGGAAGTTGGGCTAAGAGTAATGCATGGTTGTGATGTGTGTTGGGCACCTGGTGAGAGCTAGGGGACACCTTGGCATGGGCTGGGGCAAACACTGAGAGTTGCTGAGGCAGGTGTTGATGTGGCAGCTGCAGGTGGGTGAAGCGCCAAGGATTGTTGAGGCTGGCACTGATGTGGCAGTAGTGGGCAGTGATGGCTGAGAGGTGCCAGGGATGGTGGTGGCTGGTGGCAGTGATGGTTGTCGATGGCTGGGGCCAGGGCTAAGTCCCAGAGGTCGGTAGCAGGTCGTGACAACAGGCTTCTTATTTTTGTCACACTTGAGTTTACCATATGAATAGCCCTCACAAAGTCCATGTCTAGATAGTCTTTTCAGATACCAGAGTTTACACCAGTTATCACTGAGTGAAGCCTACTATTACTCTTGTGACTGTACTATCATGTGTACTGGGTTGCAAAACCACAGGGACTTGCAAAATGTGGTTTTCTAAGAGATCTAGATGCTTGTATCCCTGATCTGTCTGTACTCAAGTCCAATAATACTAGTATTTGTGGGATTTTGAATTTTGAGTGAATTAAACATGTCAATGTATGGCAATCATTTGATCATTAAGCAGAATTGCACATCTCTTAGAAAGACTGTTCTCAGTTTTATTTTGTGTGAAATATTTTCATTACCACCCCCAGTCATCCTTGGCAATCCATATATAATTTATAAACATCTTACTTATATTGCTGTGCATACTCCCTGAATTATATTGCTCTACACACTCCTCCTGCCATCCTCAAAACTGGCATCACACATAGCCAAAACGGAGATTGAATTGCCAATGTGACACACAGTAACAAAAGATTTGCAGCTCCCTGTTTTTGGCACCCTCAACATCCGGCTTCCTTCCGAGGAAGTCCAACAGCATTCTACAACAAATGTAACATCACAAGTATCTAAGTAAGATACTATTCAACTGACTCCTGAAGTCAGATCAGGAAAACAGACGCTGACCACGTAGGCAACCCTGACAGTGGACAGTCTACAACAGGGTCCATGTGAATGGTGGACAGCGGCGCAATGAGTTGGATGTCAAAGCTTCAGTCAGTAGCCACGCTCTCCACGACAAAAGCAGAGTTTATCACAGCCAGCGAGACTGGCCATGAGCTCTGCTGGCTCGGAAACTTCTTGGCTGACATTGGGGCGCCTCAGTCTGTGCCACTTGTTCTTAACATTGATAATCAGTTGGCGCTCCCTGTTTCAAAGCCACCGAAACACATGGGACAACTTAAGCATCTCGACGGGCACTGGTTCTGGCTGCGTCAGGCTAGATTTAATGGCAAAATCAAACCTAACCATATTCCTTCCGAAAACATGGTTGCCGACCTTTTAACTAAGACTCTCTCTTGTGACGTTGTCGACTGACACTGGCGGGGCTTGGGATTGGTTGGAGAGTTCTCGATGACCGAACTTTGGTGATGTTGTGGACACTACGTCAGGTGGGAGTGTTGCAGTTATATGCAGTCAACTATATCATCAAAGGGAGGCGCAGTACGATGGCAGGCTCCTGAACTTTTAGTGGAACAAGATGATCCATCCGAAGAGAGCAACACAAAGGAAGGCAACGTGTTTGCCTGGGCAAGTGTCTGCTACGAGGTGAATGCACGCCAGCATGTTTTCCTTTACCTGCTATGAATATGCAACAAGATGGCACAAACACAGGCTGACGCAGTAAATGTGGGGCCTGATTGAGGAGTGCTGGACGTTCTATGCCAACAAACGACCAGAAGCGAGTGCGTTGGTTGCGAGACTCAGAGAGACCGCAGGGCCAGACACGCGAGAGCCCGGGGAGTCAACGGAACTTGCGATGAAATTCCGGAGGGGGGAGGGGGTAGTGATCAACTGAGAGAATGTTATCATTAAAACCCAATACATAGTTGCGGGCACAGACATTTATGCGTTTGGTATAAAGTCATCTTTGATTATACCTCTCGACTTCTCGACTGAATGGTACGGTACATTCATTGAACATCATCAAGTCCCCTGAATCTATTGAAGTACATAACAATGTATCGTCAAGCTCACGCCTAAAGCTTGAAGGCCTGAGCGCCCATCAAACTACAAACTGATTGACTTACGGCATTCACAAACACATAAAGGACTCAATCAACGATCCAGTATTTACGACTACCGTCTGGGCAGGTCCTTGCACGACTGAGCGAGCATTTGTGTTTTTTCCCTTTTCTCTTTCGCTCGGCATTATCGTCCGCTCTCGATACACAATCAACCTATCCCTGTTTCTCTCCTCTCCGAGTTTCCACGCTCGCACTGATCGTGGGTACCGATAGTCGGGAGTGGACTCTGTGGGCTCTCCGAACTTCTCGCAGAGATCGTTAACAAAGCCCATAACTATGTTCCATAAAGAGCCCATGATTGAGAAACGAGAGAAAGTGACGGTCTCTCTCAGCCGCGTTATATCAAACACCCGTCCGCTGAACTGCGACAAATCTGATGCTCAAAAGGTCCTTGATGCATTACAAACGGTGACTACAAACACTATCAAGGTCGATGCGCAATTACTCAATCATGCAAAAAAAGCTGTTGGATACCAAGAAGTTTCAAGATCGGAAAACACTGATCGCCGCGATATGCATACTCTCGCAACGCACGGAACTCTACCCCATCCAGCTTTTTATCAAAGAGCCTCCAAAGACACTAGGGGACGAGGCGGTCACAGTGGGTGGATTTGCAAAGGTCTACAAGGTCCTCTTTCAAGGCCACGACATGTGTTTCAAGGCAATTACACTTTACACGCGACCACATCCCGATCATGTGGCAAAGGTGTGTAGACCCTTGCTGATTTCTCTGGTATAAATTCAAGGTGCAGCAAGGTGCACACAAAAGAGGTGATCCTCTGGTCCCAGCTATTGCATCTGAATATCCTTCCCCTTTACGGACTCGCGAGAATTGGGTCGCGGTCTGTTTACATCTCCCCATGGGCTGCGAATGGCAACCTTGTGGACTATTTGGTTTGTAATCCACATGTAGATCGATTACTTCTTGTGAGTAAGCTATCGAACCCGACAAGGTACTAATTTCCCTTCTAGTGTGCGGATACAGCAGCTGGAATGGAATATCTGCACCAAAACGATATCGTTCATGGAGACTTGAAGGGGGTAAGGACCGTCCTGTGCTTATTTGCACCCAAGACTGATCTCTTGTCGAGTATAACATCGTCGTTGATAGTTCTGGGAGAGCAGTCTTGTGCGACTTTGGATTGTCTGGTGTAACTGATTTCCAGACTTTTGGGCCGGAGATACAGTCGGCTATGGCATCAGAAGGAGGCACTAGAGGATGGCAGGCTCCTGAACTTTTATTAGACCAAGAAGATCCATCCCAAGAAAACAACACAAAGGAAAGCGACGTGTTTGCCTGGGGAAGTGTCTGCTACGAGGTGAATGCATGCCAACCAGTGTTTTTCTCTGCTTTGAGCTTTCAACAGATTTTCACAGGACGTCTCCCGTATCATTCAATTTTGAAGAAACCGGCGTTATTGGTGCTGAGTATCCTGCGAGGCAAGACACCAACACGTCCGGAGGACGGCAATGCAGCGTGGCACGAGCACGGGCTGACACAGCAGGTGTGGGGCCTGATGGAAGACTGCTGGGCGGTCCAGGCCGATAAACGGCCAAAGGCGAGTGCGGTGGTGGCAAGACTCAACGAAAACGTGGGACCGGATACGCGGGAGCCCGGGGAATGGATAGGGACACCCGTAACGAGATTCCGGATGGGGGAGGGGGTGGGGGATGTGGGGGACGTGAAGTTCTGGGAGGACTTAGATTTGATGCTTGCTCGTCTTGTGTCTGGGCTCCAGACAGGGAGTACGACCTGAGTCCTGGTGGCAACCTTATCACGCAAAATATGCCCATCTTTCTGCACCAAACGATTTCGGGCGTTCTACAATACGCATGAAAACGATCCATGAAAATGAGCTACTGCGATCTCGGTGTCCAAGGAACTGACAACCAATCAGCTCGATTTACTGCCATGAATCGAGTTTCGCGCGTGTCGTCAACGGCGCCTCATCTAATCCTCGATTCTGTCCTCCTTAGCGAATGAGAAACTACTAGGGCAAGACCTGATGAGCAACACGCAGGGTAGAAGGTCAAAGGCCAAGAAGAAACAGTCATTGCCTGTTTGAATGGTTGATATTCCTGAGCTTGAATTGCAGACGTGTATTGGCTTAATAGTAAGGGAACTCGCACGCTTTTCGTCAATTGCTGTGGATACGCTCTCTCGTACAATATCTTAGTCAACCCACCCTCCTCTCCCTTATCTCATTCACGTCACTTACGAATGATTAATCTCGACTTTAAACCGAGTATGGGCAATCAGTGCTCAACAATTTCCTGGTAGAATTTATCAGATCGAATTAAACTCTCGCGTACCCATGCTGTCTGTGAATCTTGCATCATGAAGTTCTATGCACCCTGTTCAAGAACGAACAGACTCAACTTCGGAAGTCACGTCTTGAGAAGTTGAATGGCTTTCCCATATATTCAAACGTCTGCTCACGAGTGATGTGAAGGACGTAAATCACTGTAAGAAGCGTTCTATTACTTCGGTTGATAAGTTGAAGGCCAGTCTGAGACCTACCAATATGTTGAGAGCCAGCACCAAATTTGGATTGAAAGTCAAGATGAAAAGGAGTTGGGCATGGGCGTCTTCCATTGCAATTGATGAGCAGTGTTCCAAATAAACGCCGAAGCTTGAAGATTGATTTATACATCATAGGTGGTTATTCTTGTGCCGACTTCCATCTTCTCTGCTCTTTCCACGACAGCACAAGCAATAAATAACGTCCTGTAATCCTAAACCAACTGACTTGAACATTGTGATTGGTCCATCAGTGTGTGCTTTGTCAATCCTGCAGTGGCTCAAAATGTGGCAACTATGCAAGACGCTTGTGAAGCCTTTAGAACAGCAGTGTACAATGCTCAAACAGGTGTTCAGACCTTTTATGACGAGCTGGCAGGCCATGCACAGAATATGGCCATATATACAGATGAGCTTACTATCTGGGAGACATTCCTAGATGGAATACCAGCTGAAATGTGTCACGTACTAATAAGCAATGATAATTTGTCACCTGAGGTCAACACTGTGACCAAATTTCTGGTGTATGCAATACGCTATGAGCAGTCTGCATAGACTGCAATGTATTATGATCAGCGCAGTTCTTGGCACACTCAGGGCCCTCACCAGCCTGTAAAGATAGGGACTTTTCTGACAAAACATTCCAAAATGGTCCAAAATAGAATGCAATTGTAATCCACAGTTTGTGGTATGGCAGACTATGCCAACAGGCAATAGGCCTGAACCAGGGCTGACTGGTAATGTACCAGTGGTGAAGGCTGCACAGCATGGGCCAGGAGTAGGCAAACTGAGGCAACAGGTGGCATGGAATGGGCCACCAAGAGTGGGTCTCCTCAAAGTCACCCAGGGTGGAGTAGACCAGAACCTGAGTGGTGTAGCATCTCAATGCTACAACTGTGGCAGAGTAGGTCACTACTCAAGAGGCTGTAAGGTGCTGAGAGCACAAGTACAAGCGGCCCATATGGCCACAGTAGGGAGTGATGTGGAAAGCAAAAGAAAGGAGCTAAGAGAACTATCTGTCAAGAAAGAGGCTCTGCGAGAGGTAGAGGAGCAATTGATGATGCTGAGAGTGTCCAGATTAACAGAGACAAGTACGTTGCTGTGAACATGTATGACAATGATTACTATGCTCATGATGATGAGGAAGATCATATGTTTGCTCTAACAGAGCATCAGGAGAATAGGCGCATTTGTATGTGACATGTGACTCTGCAAAAGGCAGCAAATAAGCTGCAACAACTGCAGCATACTCCTAAGAGAAGGAGTGCTTGATAACATATGTTGAGGTTAATTGGCATCCAGCATGGATGCTGTGGGACTCTGGAAGTACTACTACAAGCATTACGCCCCAGTTAGCACATGTGAATGTTATATATTGATAAGACCCAGGTTGTATCAAAAGGCATACTAACAATTTTCTTGGCACAACCACATGGATTAGTGGTTAGCGTGCCCTATGGATCACTGGCTCCCTTTAAAAGCTGAGGTTCGAACCCCTGGCCCACCCTTGGCATATTTTTCACCATTATTTTCGATTTATTTACTTTATTTTCTGATTTATTAACCTTATTTTCTTGACCCCAAGGTTTCACCGGCGTTGCCGTCGTTCCCTAGTAACCGCCATCATTCCACTATATTGACATTTGGGCAATTCCATACTTACTTTTTGGCATTTTTGACATGGCAGACAGCTTGACTGACGCTGTTAGGCGTCGCTAAGAGCTGATGGACATTTTCCTATATAAAAGATTGTGGTCTACTGTTTACTTACTAGTTCCCCATGTTGGCGCCTCAAGAGTCGCCAATGGCAACCTCGCCTACACTTTACTATATATACTGTACTTATAGCATGCAAAATAACAAGTTACCTTCACCATCACCTCTTATGCTTGGGCTTCAGAGCTCAATTTAGTCCCTTCTAAGTTTACTCTACGCCAAGCGCACTTTTGTATAGTGTTCTTTGTCTCGCTACTAAACCTACGCCAGTGCACTAGAAATTCTTACACCTTGCAACTGTGGTAGGCATACTACACTTGGCGACTACGCTAAGCTTACCTTCACTACTCTCTTATCGCTCTCCTCCACTAACCTGTTTTCTGGGACCCTGCCCGGCTCACCTCAATTAGTGAGCTCAACGCTATACGCCTTGTGACTGCCTACCCAGACACCACTTGGTACAATTTTGGGCATCATCAACTTGGAGCCCACCGCAAGGGATTAGGGCAGAATTCTGCCAGAGACATGCTTCTAGAGGCAGCGCCGCCTTGCACAACAATCCGAAGGTGCCATCATCCCTTTCCACTTAGCACCATCCACCCCACAGTTGCCAGAAGCCTTACCACCGACAATTCTTTTGGAAGAACTTCATCAAGCACACACAGATCTTACCGCAGACGACATTGAGGGCCTCTTCCCATGCAGCATTGACTTCACAGTTAGCCCTGAAAACCCCCTCTACTCACCCCTTGCCAATGTACAGTTCTACACCCCACCATCGCCCCTTACCCTGTTATCCCAGTTATTTGACTCTGGTATCCCTTCCCCATTTGCTAAAAACATGCCAACAATCTTATCCCCTATGCCAACTATACAATTATCCTTGCTGACTCTCATGGAACCTACCACCCAACATATGCCCCCTCGTAACCACTTCTCTGCACCAAAGTGGGATGAATCAAAACCAAGGGAGCTCACTCAATACTTCAAGGAGTTAGAATACCTCTTCCGGGGCTGCAGCATTACCAACCACACCCAAATGAAGGAGTATGCAGCAAGATACGTCACGTACAACACAGCTGAGACTTGAACACACCCGTTGGCAACCAAGCAGCAACCGCCATATCTTACAAAAACTGGAAGGAAGCTGTGATACGCTTGTACCCTGGCGCTGAGGAGTCTATGCACTACACAGTAAACAAGCTTCACAAGCCGGTCCAAGACAATTTTGACCTTAGCGCATACACCCTTGGCACCTTTTTGACATATTACCATGAATTCCAAAAGATCTCCTGATGGTTACTCCAGCATGGCAAGATCCATGCCAACGAGGAACGACACCTATTCCAACAAGGTATTCTGACTTCACTTTGAGCAAAGATTGCTAGGCGACTAGAAATCCTCAAGCCAACGCATCACCCTGAGGATCTATACAATCTTAAAGACATTTATGAAGCAGGTAACTGGCACCTAAAGGGTACTGACACGAGTTTAGGCATATTCTGCGCTAAGGGAATCCTACCGGTCCCAACTCAGCCACAGGCCACCAACAACACAGTCATTACTGACAGTTACATCAAAAAGGAAAATATGGAAGCTGCCATTAGCGCTGCAGTCACGTCAGCTATGACACGCATTGAAACCATGATTAATCACTAACAGTCTTTGCCATTTTTGTGGTGAACTAGGCCACACTATGAGCAGAGGATGCTGCAACACCTTGGAACAATACATCCGCTTAGGATGGGTGAGGCGTGGTACAGATGGCAAGGTTGTCCTCTCTACTGGCGCCAATATTCCCAACTATCTGGAGCTCAAGTCCTACCAAGAAAGAGTTGACGAATGGCACAGGTGCAACCCCAGCAACGTTGCCACAGGTACCCTTAGCAGCAATGCCAACCCTGACGCAGATCAACATGTCCAACAGCAGTTAATCCATGAGGTGTTACATTTGGATAGCGTTGGTGATAAGGGAGGCTTGTCAAAGGAAAGTCATATAGCAGCTCTTGAGATGGAGTTAAATGCTCTCAAGAACCAGGTATTCGATGAGTTAGAAGTGCCAAGGCCCAAGCAGCTGTTGAAGGGCTACAAACCCATGGCAACCATTGCCAATGACCCTGCCCTGCCTGCGCTAGAAGCCCCTTCAGCCCCTACCAGCACTGCTCCCACTGACAACATGCCACCCATTGCTAACGTTCCCGATCCCTTGCCACCACTTCACCCCTATTCTGGACTCAATAACCGTTATCAGCCCCCAGCGCAATGAAACTTTGGCCCTGACAAGCGCACTGATGGCACTTACTGATCTACTGCGCCAGTTATGACATTGAAAAATCCAACCAAGTATTCGCACACATTATAAAGTCCACCGTTATGCTATCAGTGGAGCAACTATGCAGCATTGTGCCAGACGTCAGGAACCAGATGAGGACAGTGGTAACCCCTAAGCGCCAGATAGCCACAGGAGTAGCAGAGGTGGATGAATTGGACAATGCTTTGTCAGGCTTCACGGTTGCCAGTGACAGCCCACCTATGCTAAGCACCAATGCAGTATCATTAACTCCAGCCGAAGTCACTAACACCACTTCTATTGACTCTGTCAAAACCTATGTAAAATTCCTCAATGCTGACAAAGACCTGGCCATATTAACGGTAGCTCACGACTCCCAAGCCATACAATCAATCATGATGACTATCAACCATCGCACTGAAGTGGAGGCCATAGTTGACAGTGGCTCACAGATCATCTCCATAGCAGCTGAGGTAGCTAGCGACTTAGGTCTAATATATGACCCCAGCATAGTCCTCAATATGCAGAGCGCCAATGGCACCATCGACAGGTCATTTGGGCTTGCCAAAAACATACCCTGCACCATTGGAGACGTAATGTTTTACCTCCAAATCCATATCATCCGCTCACCCGCTTACAACCTTCTTCTTGGCCAACCCTTTGACATCTTGGCGCGATCTATTGTATGAACCCTTAGCAATGAAGAAACCACCCTTACTATTAGCGACCCAAATTCTGGCCTTAGGCGCACAGTGCCCACATTCCCCAGGGGTAGGAATAAAGGACCACGTGGCAAGGGACCACTCTTTACACACCAGCGCTTAGATGAGCATCGACACTTGTGTTTTCATCCACCATTGAGGATGTGATTAGCAATGACAATGATCATAGAAATGTGGCACTTACATTGAACTATGATCATATCTTGGACAATTTATGTATACTGAAAACGGCCTTTCTTGACCCCAAAGTACTCTCCCCTCCACAGACCACTAACACTAATACCACTAATAGTTCTCCCCTGCTTGAAAACCCATTCTTGTCATATTTGTATCTTACAGCATCTGAAACCTTTCAACTCTTCGCCTCCACTGATACATACCTCACTACTTTACCTCACTCACCTTCTCCTGCAATTCTTGGACTTACTCAATCAGTTATTCCCATTACCCCCAAAATTCACCCCACCTATGCGCAAACTACCCCTAAAAGAAAAGGAGTACAGGTCAAAAAGAAGTATAAGCCCATAGCGCTCAAAACCAAGCCCATTACCAGCAGTGTCCCTGAGGAGTTCAGGATAGAGCACAAAATCCTTGGCGACCCTCTTGCCGACATGCCCCCTTTGGATCCCAACCCACTGCCGTTTCAGTCTAGTGGACGCTTTACCAAGGAAAGGTACCAACAGTTTCTCAAGGACCACGACACTGGCTTTCTAACCCATGCAGAGCTCAACGTCCTTAGCGACATGATGTCCAAACAAAACAAGGCCTTTGCATGGGATGACACAGAAAGGGGAAGTTTTAGGACTGACTTCTTCCTGTCGGTGGTAATCCCTACAATTCCCCATGTACCATGGACTGAACATAAGAGACATATTCCCCCAGGACTGGAGGTGGAGGTCTGCCAGATTATTTGCGACAAAATCAAAGCAGGCGTCTATGAGCCATCAAATAGTGCTTACCGCTCACGCTGGTTTTGTGTACTCAAAAAGAATGGTAAACTTTGCATTGTACACAGTTTAGAATCACTAAATAGGGTCACTATCCAGCACTCAGGCATGCCACCATTCCCAGACCACATAGCGGAGTCTTTTGTGGGTCGGATCTGTGGTGCAACTCTGGACCTCTACATTGGCTATGATGAGCGGCTAATTCATCCCACTTCCTGAGACCTTACCACCTTTCAGACACCCTTTGACGCCCTTTGCTTAGTTACCCTTCCCATGGGGTGGACCAATTCCATACCCATTTTCCATGACGACGTCACCTACATCCTCCAGCCCCCGAAATCCCTGAATTTGTCCTCTGCTTCATTGACAATGTAGGCGCTAAGGGATCAAAAGATTGGCGACTCATTGATGGTATCCCTGCTAAGCATCCTGACAATCCTAACATATGCTTGGCGCTATGGAACTTCTTCCAGCTTCTTAATAGAGTGTTATAGCGCACCAACATTCAAAATCTTAGGCCACGTCTGCACTCCCCAGGGACACGTCCCTGAAGAGTCTCACTTAGCGCTACTAGAGCAGTGGGGAGTTTGTCATGATCTCTCAGAAGTACGTGCCTTTCTGGGGACTGTGGGAGTACTGTGCATGTTCATTCAGAACTTTGCACACCATGCACACCATCTAACCCACCTCACGTGTGCTAACGAGCCCTTTGAGTTTGGACCTGATCAAGTAAACACCCAATGAGATCTTGTCAAGGCGCTTCAGGATGCCAAGCCACTGGTACCCATTGACTACACCTCGCCCAATCCTGTTATCTTTGCCGTCGACACCTCAAACATTGCCGTTGGATTCTACCTCTGTCAATGCCTTAGCAACAACTATAAACAGAGGCGCTATAATCACTTTGGCTCCATTACTCTAAACAACCGCAAATCTCGCTATAGCCAGCCAAAACTGGAACTTTACGGCTTGTTTCAAGCGTTCCAGGCGCTAAGACTGTACTTAATTGGAGTCAGGAACCTTATAGTGGAAGTTGACGCTAGGTACATCAAGAGTATGCTCCAGAACCCGGATATACAATCATCGGCAAGCATGAACCAATGGGTGGTAGCTATTCTTATGTTCCATTTTTAGTTCACATTAAAGGTACCTTCCACGGACCCGATGGACTATCTAGGTGACCTAGGCAGCCTGGCAACCCCGAACCAGACCTTAGCAATGACAACAAATTTAGCGACTGGGTTGACAGACTACATGGATTTATACACATAATTCAACTCCCTATCAGACTCTTACGACCCGACACTCCAACCAACACCCTTCTCCACCCTATTGTACCCTACACACCAACTCCATTTCCAACTATTGACACATTCTACACCAAGGATTTGAACACCTACACACAACGGCCATCAGTCCGGATAGTAGAAGAACTCCAGCCACTACAAGAAGACAGTAGCAAACTTACCTATGATGCGGTCTCCAGGAGTGCCAAGGCAGCCAAAGAAGACCGCCACATGCGCCAATGGATGGACGACCTTAAGCGCTCTCCTCAGCTAACAGACGATAAGTATAAATCCTTCATCTGCTACGCTACCAACTTCTTCCTAAGCGACAATTGTCTTTGGCATCAAAATAAAGATGGCACCCACAAGTTGGTGGTCAAGAAAGAGGGTTGCCTATGAATCCTCCACGCTATGCACAACAAGTTAGGGCACCGCGGTCTCTATGCAACTAGGGCTACCTTGCTGGAGAGGTTCTGGTGGCCTTTAGCGCGAGCGGATATTGCTTGGTATGTTAAAATGTGTCATCTTTGCCAGGTACAGCAAACGTGCCAGCTCCTCATACCACCTACAGTCGCCATGCCGGCCCCTTTGTTCAGTAAAATCTATATTGACACTATGCACATGCCCAAGTCAGGACGCTTCAAGTACATTATCCAGGGGAGATGCTTGCTAGTCCATTGGCCAGAATTTCACATGCTCCAGCAGGAAAACACTGACGCTATTGCTAAGTGGCTTTTTGAAGATGTCATCTGCCGTTGGGGTGCGCTAAGAGAGATAGTAACAAACAATGGAGCCCCAATTATAAAAGCACTAACATACCTCACCAAGAAATATAATATCCACCATATACGCATCTCCAGCTACAACAAATGCGCTAACAGACAAGTGGAGCACCCACACTTTGACATGTGCCGAGCCCTTTTCAAGGCAGTAGATAGCGACGAGAACAGATGGAGCAAGGCCACTTACTCAGTCTTCTGGTCTGAAAGTTTAACAATCCGTAAACGCATGGGATGCTCACCCTATTATGCGACCACTAGCACTCACCCCTTACTACCTGCTGACATAGTTGAAGCCACCTACCTACAGCCAGCACCCAACAGCATATTATCCTCTACCGACTTGGTCACCAGGAGAGCCATAGATTTGCAACACCACCAAGAAGACTTGGCGCGCTTACACAAAACTGTCTTGAGCGCCAGGCGCAAAGCAGCGCTACGATTTGAGACTGACCACAGTGCTACCATTAGGGACTATGACTTCAAGAGGGGAGCCTTAGTCCTTATGTGCAATTCCAAAATTGAAACCACACACAACAAGAAGATGTGTCCTTGATACCTTGGCCCACTGGTAGTCGTCTTCAGGAATAGAAGGGGCACCTACGTCCTTTGTGAACTGGATGGCTCTGTGTTACATAGGCTGGTTGCCGCCTTCTGCTTGCTGCCTTACTTGGCCCACAAACACATTGACTTGCCGCTTAGCACCCTTGACATAGACACCGCCAAACTAAGGGAACTGTCAGGGGACTTCCATTCTATTTCCATTCTTGGGCACATCCTACGCCACCCCCGGGACCCCCAGGACTTGCCCTAGACCCCCGGGACTTGCCCTAGACCTCCAGGACTCATTCTAGACCCTGGAGATCTCCGGAGGTCATTTCCTTTTTAGAAAATCCCCGGAACTTCGCGTCCCTCCTGTTCAAACATTATCCAAGGTTAAGGTTAGCTCCGGTCACCTGTACAGTTGTTCCCACGCCTCTGCCGCCCGCTGATGCGCCGCACCAAGCAGTGGGGAATCCTTAGACTTGTTCTCTTTGGATTTCCCTCTGCTAGGTGATTAGTACCATTGTATTATTGATTACCCTGTCTAATACACTTTGGATTTCCCTCTGCTAGTTGTGTGATTGAGCCGCAACTCCCAGAGGTCGCCCTTACAGGAACTTGAAGACACAGACTTGTTAGACGATGAAGACCTACCCGCGATAGAGGAAGAAGATGATGAATAAGCGCCAATTTACAACAAGCGCTAAGCCATTTCACTCCTTATACATGATTTTTCCATTTTTGATCAATACACACACAGTCAGTCATTTTACTTACTTATTACCTTACAAGACGCAGTGCCAAGGGCCTTAGCGCTCTGCGCTATGCGCAAACCACCGCCAAGGGGTTTTTTGCCATGATGATTTACTGAGTGTTCCCCGAAGGCCATTAAAATACCTATTCATCAACAATTTGCTAAGTCACTCATTTACTTTATTCATAAGACCCCTCCATTTACTACGCTATAGACTTTTATTTCTTATGTTACCAACCAACCTGTTTGAAAATTCCCCTTAACCTCTTGCTTCACACCATTTGAACGAGGATTACAAGTCTGTTTCTATTTCAATACACTATGAAACAATCCCTTTGAAAACTATTACACTATAAACAAATTATAAACTAAACGCCAATAGAAGTTAGCGCCTAGTCATTGTCAGATGGGAGGCTGGAGTTGCACAAGGGGAGGAGGTCACCTTCTTGGTGTCAGGGGACCTCTCTTTACATTCTTTTTCCCTCAGCCATGCTTCACTTTCATTCAGTTCCTTTGCCTTTCTTCTCAACTCGTCAAATCCCTCATTGGTCGGACCGTGGGAAACTACTTCCTTATTGGACATTCCTCTTTGGCTGGATGGACTCACAGCCACTTACTGGCAAAATCGTTGGCATACGATTTGCGGTCATGTGGCATGTGCATGACCTCTGCATGTGCTCGGATCATGTGAC
>JAGGAQ010006287.1:0-21434 GCA_017657225.1 Termitomyces sp. T69sscA
TGTTCTAATGGGACAGGTAGTCCAACTGGTTCGTCGAGTGCAATTCCGACGTGTTCCATTTTAGGCAAAACGTTACAGTTGGTCACCTCAGCTCAAAGTCCGACAGAAACGCAAACTGGGCCATTTGTCACGAAAACATGTCTTATTTTTTAATATCCAATACAGCGATTTCTTAACTAATCGAGTGACCAGTTGACTCGATTACTGACAGGATTGCCCGACTCATCTCATGTTCGGACCCCAAAGCCCTGCCATGGTAAAACCAAGTACATCCTCGAAATCACTTACACTTGTATACTGCATCAGCAAGATAGGCTGGTCTCTCCACGAGGCGGGATGTCGATATCGAGGGACATGCTAAAAAATTCGTCCAGCCAACTAAATAAGACTTCTTTGTCTCGAGCAGAAAGGTCTGTCCAATTAATGGTTGGTGCCTGATCGGGTCGAGTGGAATGGGCTATCGGCGGAGGTCCAGTCAACGGGAAAGTGGCTCTATTGACCGGTGGAGGTCCTCCAGGCAGTAATGAAGAGGACGAGGATGAACGAGGTGGCGGACAAGGGGCTGCGAAAGGAACAGGGGATGGAGAGGCAGATGGTACCGATGAACCACTTCGCGAATTCGTCCGACTCGGCGGTGGCAGAAAGGTTGGCTCAGGACGTGAGTTAGGATTTACCCTGGGAGGAGGGGGAGGGGGTGCTGGTTTCCCGCTATATGGATTCCAGTTTGTCTTTTTCATTGGCACACTAGTATACCGTTCAGAGCAGTCATTCCCATCCTGAATTGTCAACTAGCTTGCCTTGAATTCCTATCCCTTACGCTCTGCATTTTGGTCACGCTGGCATCTTTGGCGTTGACTGCCTTGGCCTTGAGATCGGCAACTGTTTGATCACTGTAAGATCCGTGCTAACATAGTATCAGAACCATACATGAGGGCATTCTTCGTCGAATGCTTCAATCACGGAGCAAAAGTGTCAAGACGGTATTGATGTTGAGACGGCGGCCTTCTGCGGCCTTGGCAGACAGTGATAAATCTGCACAAATATTCTGAACCCCTTTTCAGATCCGCCACTATTTCTCTTAGACATGACGGCGAGTGCACACAGGACGCGATACAAGCTCATTTTGTATGCCAACACTTACGATATCGATTGACTCCGTCCATGCTCCTTCCGAAAAAATGCCAAATTAAAGCCTCTTTGTGGTCAATATCATCAAGCCTCATAAAGCATATTGTTTTCTTTCTTTATGAATATCATATTCAACCTGTCTCCTTTGACGGCAGCCATAATGATTCAGTCTCCGATGTTGCGTGTCCCCATGGACTTGTCTTTGTTTCTCTCGAGCGTCTTGGATCGGACTCAACCAGCAACAAGCAAATTGAATTGGCTTTCTCATTTTCCACGTCAATAACTTTAACTATATATCGTTACGCGAATAGGTCTCATCGCACAGACATTATCCTAATACACTTGTCAAGAATTGGATCCATCTGCCACTCTTGCCCAGTTGCAATAACTCATAAACTAGGCCCTCGTCTGATTTTTCCAGCCGTCTTTTGTCTGTTAAGCTCGCTTGTTGTGTCTTCGTGATGCCTTGCTACCCTTGTACCTCCACGGATCATCGATATCGCTTAACAGTTGAGAGCCTCTTGTGGGTCTCACCACATAATTTCACCCTTGAATGGATATACGGGGTCTAGGCCGCCGAATCGTTGACCCGGAGTCTGTCGAGTAGTCGTTCGGGGTGAAGCACGAACTACTTCCCTAATAGATTTCGCTTCTTGACTCACAGGTGGGTCGACGTAAAGAAGTTTTGACGAAAATGTACACATACGATGCGGGGCATCCTGGCAGATCAACCCAGAGATGGTCGAATCCTCCGTGACAACGGAGCCAATTGCCTCCCTGAGTCAACATTTGAAGGGACGCCATACTCGGCATGTATATCATTGGCACTTGTCGGGCCCACGCTTTTTCCACGTGAAAGCTGACGCGTGACGCATGGTGAGCCCCAAGTCATACAACTCCATGGCCCAGCTGCGACCTGTCACAGATCATGATCTTTATTACACGTTTTATCAGTTTGTGGATTCTTGCGTGCATGTAAGCTCATGCACGAGGGTTATGAGATGACTTGCGTGATTAAATTGAGGGTGATGAGCAATCGCTAATATGCCCCTCTTTTGAATTTCACTACGGGTGCCGTATAATATGCATTCGAGCTTGAAATTGCTTGCCAGGCATACTCCGGTCATAAATCGGCTCAACAGATATTGACGTTTCGCCTTGGTACAGTCTAACCCTGACTGTTCCCAAGTCCGACCTGTGGTATAAAAGGAACATGGCTTTCATAGACGCTTTCCACACAAAGCCTTCGTCTCTCTCTACATCACTTCTGGGATTGTCTTCATTGACTGGTTCACTTCAAAGTCGTATTGAAACTGAATCCTTTTGCTTGAACTTCTGTGAAGTCATTTCTATGTGCAAACACGAAGTGTAAGGAACGATTTATGTTATATTCATCATGCCATTCTGACCTTATTATCCATCTTTGATTTAGTATTGGCGATTTTTACCGTGGCTGTGGAGTACGCTCTGAAATCTGTAACGATTCTGCACGGAGGTTGACATTTCGCCTGTGTGGCGTAGCATTTCCATGGTCGTTACTTCACAGGTGGAGTCACAGATTGCGGATCCTCCGAGTGCAGGGCGAGCGCCATGCACAAACATAAGACGGTTATAAACTGCCCATGCCCCGAGGTGAGCGTTCACGTCGCCGACCGTAGTTTTAGGCACCTGGCTCGTGAATTGTGATGTCTCCAACACCAAAAATACTTAGCCAGCAATTTGCAGGTCATAGATGAGGACCGCAAGATCCAAAACATGTTTCAAGTCCCGTTTGCTGATTGTCAACGCATAACGCGTTGAGGAGTGGTTCGTTGTACTATACTTGTATTATCTTTGTTTCTGGGCACATACTTTTCGCTTGTCTTAATGGGTTTTGTTCACGCTGTTGTACTATGTCATCAATCACTTCATATTCATTGCTATACAGTACTACCACTGATATTAAACAAGAGCTCAAAGGGGATAAATGTGGTCAGTTGGGCCTCAATCAACGTATGATCACCTATCCTTCCATTTCTGGATGGCCGACGTCGGTCCGAAGACCCGACTGATTTCCGGTTTGGGTGAAACCTTCGCGCTCGATATTTTGGAAGATTATAAGAAAAGTCGTTATCTGGATTACATTCAAAATTGACTGGCATCATACTTGGACAAGTAATTGCCTTGTACATGCAGGAGAATCATCACAGAAGTAGGTTCCTCACTGACATGGGCGACGGCAGCCCACCCGACATTCATCGTTTTCTCTCTCAAGAGTTGATGAATGAATGAAGATTAATCATTACAGGTTCCTGGTCGTAATCTTAGACGCCTTCGTATCTTTACCTCAAGCTTCGAACTTTTAAGTCTTGCACGACTGCCTGCCACGCTGCGCATGTGTTTCGGTCTAACCGATATTGATTATCATTCTCATGAATGAATGTTGTCTAATTGTAACCTCACTCTCATATTCAGACGCAAGGAGCGAGCAGTTCTTAATTCCACTGAATTTTGGACGTACACGAGATCAAAAGGTAACACGGCGCGCTCACGCGAGCAGCTCCACGCGTTGTCTACGATGGACAGATCAGGAAGATCTGCAGCTTCATGACGGTTGACGTTTCAGCAATAAGCATTTTGAGAGCGAGATGTTCAATCTGATCGAGGGGGATGTGGGGAAGATGGAGCACAGGCATTTTCGTGAGGGGCTGGCTAAGGATGGCGAGATCGATCATGAATGTCATTCTCCGAGGGTCGCTAGAATTCCGGGTATGATGCAATTACATGGTATCTATATATGTACGAAGCTGGGGTATCTTGGGCACCACCCCGTCTATATTTCGACCTCGCCTTATGACGATGTAAGCCTATTTTGACGAAAATACCAAGTAGACAACGACGTACTCAGTCATGTCGATCGTTCATTCTATCACCTTTCGGAAGGAAGATAAAGGCAAGGACCAAAATGGCCGCAATGAGCCCAACCAAGGCAAGTACTTTCAGAAAATAGGCCATGGTTGATTCAGATGTTCGTCTTCGGCCCTCCTCAAGCTCACGATCAGCATCGATCTCATGTCGCCGATTAAACAGGCTCTGCAACAGAGTCAGATCTGGCAAGAAAGTGTTGCTCTGCCCCAATACAAGAACGACGTCGCCCACTAAGCAGCTGATTTAAGCTTTCCAAGCCAGGCACGAGGTATCGGATGAAACTAACCGAGATCGTTGTAATTTGTCCTTTCAGAATACGCCGGAGGAGGGGTGGCGACTCGATAATCTTGATTCGCATCGGGAGGGGAGTTCGTGAACGTTGTCAGTGGGTGGGAGTATTCAGGTGGTTGTTCATTTGAATCAGAGTTGGTGGCAGCGTTGCCGTTGGCCGCAAGATTGTTGCCATCTTGTCGTTCATAAGCAGCTTGGAGATGAGACATGTCCACAACCTCTCAAAGGAAAATGTACAAGGGACTTATTGTCTCCAGGAAGCAACTTAACGCCTTTTAACAGAGGCACAGCCCTCAAGCATCCTCCGGTCAATTCGAATAATTCGAATGGCCGATTACTAGTAGATAACATCTCTATTTAAAAGTCTCCTTGATTTATCAGACATATACATTGAAGTTGCAGACCATAATATGCAGACGGAGCTGTTATGCATCAGGTCGCTCATGTTCGGGATTTTAAAACCTGATCCCTAGTGGGTTGAACAGAAGGAGAACATCTTGAGCTAATATTTAATTCCGCTAAGTACCTTTTAAAAACTCACTTTTTTTAAACTTGCAACTCAACATTTAAGCTTAAATCAGTCATAACAAAGGCGGTGCATGTCGGTCAGTCGGCAGTTTTTGGGGTTGTGGGGATGACCTGGTGACTCTGAGAACATACAAATTGGGTCCAAAAGCGATGTACTGTCCCCATAGCGTCCCGCTTACAAACGCCCCAAAGAATCATTGTATCATTCCTTCTACTCAACATCCAATGAGAAGCAAGGATATGAGAACTTCTCGAGGAGGATCAAAGTGAGATAAAAAACACTGTAAGGGCGCTGCGTAAGCGGACTGCGAAAGCAGGATGTGTCGCGGCGTGTACCCAATAAGGGACGTTAACATCCACGTGGCTATGAGAAGTGGATTCCAGCTCCGTGAAACGCCGCCAGTAGCCTGGTTTGGTTGATGTAAGGAAAAAGAAACATGATTTACAATGGACTTGAATAGCTTACTTGAGGAGATCGTCGACGTCCATTTTAGATGCCCGGGTTTCGGTGAAGTCCAAGTCTTCCAGAACTTTGTCCACGATTGTATTGATAGGCGTATCATCAACCATCTGGTTAGTTCGGTCAATCGAGGGGAAGTGATCAAAGACGAAATCAAGCATACCATTTCTTGGGCCGCAAGCCACGTTCGCCGATTTTGTTCGAGCATCTTCATGACACCTTGTGCTTGAAAATTGCCACGTATTGTCTTATTCGGTCTCGAAAAGATGATACGATTCATGCCATCAAATTCTTCAAATTTTACAGGTGGAGGGGGATCAATTGGTACAAGTCGTATCACTGAGGATTCCACTTTGGGAGGCGGTCGGAAATCATTACGGGAGACATTGATGATGTTATCAACTTTGGAATACAGCTACACATCGAGGTGAGAACGTGAAATCGCCTATCAGGCCCAAAGAAACAAACTTGGACATTGGCGGACAACCTTGACCATAACGGTGTTCCCGGTCTCGCTATGAGTCGCTGTGCAAATTCGCGTTGAAACATGAGAATCGCTACGCGAAACAAAGGTCGATGGGAAAGTAGTCGGAAAGTAAGAGGAGAGGATATCTGGTAAGGGGTGTTGGATATGCAAACTTCGAAGTACGGAAAGTCGACTTTGATAGCATCACCAATCATGACTTCAAGTTTGTGCTGTTCGGGACTGTTCCTGCGTCAAGGCATGAGCAACACAAGAGGAATAATTGGCTCACGTTCCCTGAACGCGCTTGATCACTTCTGCAGCCATTCGAGGATCCATTTCCACTGCTGTTACATGTTTCGCTTTCTCTAGAATCTTCACTGTCAGATTGCCAGTACCCGGTCCGACTTCGAGAACTTTGTCTGTTGGCTTGAGGTTCGCCTGACATTGAATATAAGGCCAGAAACAGTTAAGGCTACTACCCATCGAAGCATACCGCATCTACAATCCTTCGAAGCTAATGTCATTCTCGCAAAGGCAAGTACTTCAGTAGGTGACTAACTTTTGCGCTGTTGCTGTACTTTTTAGGATGTGCTGGCCAAAGCGTGCTGTGTTGAAGAGTGGATTGGTCATAGAACTAGAAGACTTCGACTCGGCCTTTTTGACCGCCGGCTGATGAGCTCGAGAGAATCGTTCAGAAGTTGCCCGAGGCATGGAAACAATAAACCTAGCGAAGAAAGCCTTAAGGAGGGTTAAAGAGGGGCAAAACGATTTTCAAATATCAATTGCCAAAAATATCATACACAGTCACGTGAACATTGTTACTTCACGTCGACGATTACCCGCGTGAGAAAAGATTTCTTTGCCGATAAGAACATCCATGTCGTGCAAAATGGGCGCCAAGCGCCCCATGCACACAATAAAGGATTTTTTAAAAGAAAAACACGAAGGAGAGTGTCTTGCCGTTCTTCAAATAGTATTCGTAGACCTCAAGAGAGATTTTATGTACCTAGGGCTCGAATATGGAAATTTCACTGAATTATTTCTTTCCAGCAAGATCGTGAATTTCAATCCATTTCTTCGGGATCCCTTTGCCTGTCAAATACTCCAATACGGCTTGAAACTGTTTGCCTTGTACCATAACTTCCATGCCAGATCCCGCAGACTTCCCGGGGATGGGAGAAACTAGAGTAGATGTTCAGCATAGCAAGAAAAAATGGCCTATCGTACTCACCAGAGGTCGCGCCTGCGCAAGTTCTTCTGAGATCCTCAGCCATATCTTCAGCGTTCAGCACAAGGAAAGGCTCGAACCCTGATATGAGGGTAGACACCTTCCTACCTTGACGAATCTTCATCACTACTTGGATGGGCTTAAGCTCTCCCTTCCTATTGACTTACATCGGTGAGTGTGCGACAAAAGAACATCTAACTCAAGGATGACGCACTTCCTGATAACCTCCTTGCCATCAGAGATCTCATACCAGTTTTGCATACGATCGGCGATTGCTTTAATAAGTTCATCCCTCCTCATAAATTCCAAAGATTCCTGACTTCCATAATCATCTCTTGTTTTTGCCTTGACCTTGGAAGAGATACAGCTAATCAGGGGCTCATCAAGATTGATATACGCCTGTTCTCTCGGATTGACAAGAGAATTGGCAGCGATATAGCAGTTGAGAGTGGCTTTGATCTCGGCCATCGTATACTGTTTCGAGATGCTGAATTTCACAGACAGATTGATATATACTAGAAAGAGAAAGTCGAGGGACGTACTCGCCACCCATTTTTTCGAACAACGCTATTGTCACTTGGTAGGGTTTCCACAACTCCGTCACAGAGACCTCTCCACTTCCAGCGGCTTCTTCTCGAGCCTTTTCTTCCCTCTTTGCTTTCTTTGCAGCCGTGATCTCAATGTCCTTCAGTGTAACATAGAGACGGTGGCCATCTACGGAAGGATGCTTCGCATTGACTGAAGTAATCATGAGCTCGGTCTGATTAGAGTGCTTCTGCGGTGTCTTAATGGTGATCAGACCGGCTTTCTCCTCGCTTTTCAAGAAAGCTGTAAGTGACTTATGAGTCGACGACTTGATCGTGATTTCAGACGCGCTCGGGCACGGAGAAGCATCCAAAGGAGTGGACCCAGAGTGTTGGACGATCGAGGCAGGGAATGCTGGCCGAGACGGTAAAATATAATTTGCGTAGAATGTGGTCGCAGGAATAGGAAATGCGGAGGATGGAATTGTTGATGCAATGACCTGGAGCACCGAAGTGTGAAGAAGGCTGCTGATCTCTTGAGCATTGTAAGACGGGCCAGTGGCGACAGGGACTTGTGTGGGTTCTATCGTAAGATTTTCAAGTTTCTCTGCAGGAGCACCATCCGTCTCTATTCTTGAAGTTCCGTCTTTCGAGGTTTCATTTGAAGTATGGACTGATGCCTTCTCCGACGTAGGATCGGATGGAATCGCTTCGGGAGCGTCTCCTCTAGATCCTAGATCCCACAGATGATCCTTCCAAGTGTGTAAAACGAATACAGCCTTTCCTTTCTCCTGAGTGCCTTGACCCAATTGGTCCCCTGGGAGTGCCATTCTACCGACAGCAAGTGGGGCCGAAAGTGTCGGGGCCCCACGAATATTGCTGTATTGCAAAATTGACACCAACTGATCCCGTTTTGCATCAGGCGTATGCTGTACAACTGGCTTGAAGCAAGCATTAGCCTCACTTCACATCGGTATCGGAACGCTTAAGGACTGACCACCAGGTATCATTAGATCGGCGCCTCCTACTATAATTGGGATGACGGCTGCTGGTGTTGATATGACTGGTAGCAGATCTCTTCGTTTCCACAGAGTATACACTGTTGGAATGAGATCCTCAGAACCTTTTCCAAGAGTGAACCACAACGGATCTCCGTCCGGCGCCAGATATGCCACCTGTAGTTATGAGCGTGAGGTGGCGGGGTAATTAAAACAAGTCTCTTCTTACCCCAGGTTCTTCGATATGTGTAGTGAACTTTACAGACTGAATACCGTCTGGCACAAGTAAATCTCCATCTTCAGAAGATACACTAAAGGCGGAAATGACTCGCTGCTTGAGCTTTCGCCTGTCCGAGCTGCGCAGCGGAGCTGAAGTCTTCAATCCCCAAAGAGGCTTCTTAAACATGAGAGTGTAGCTGTGTAAGGCAGGCGATATCAACAAATGATAGACTTGTGGCTGTGTTACCCTGTAGCGGTTCGGTCCCCGCTATGGAAATGACTGGCAGGATCAGAGCGTGGTTCACTCTGCATAACGGGTCACAGTATTGTAACGAGGTTTGTTCTAATGGGACAGGTAGTCCAACTGGTTCGTCGAGTGCAATTCCGACGTGTTCCATTTTAGGCAAAAGGTTACATACCCATAGCTCCTCGAATTTCAATTTCCCTATCACTTCTGCTGGTCTAATTTCAATCGTAAAATGCCAAGTTTACACTAATCGTCCTCTTCAGATCCAGAACGATCGTTGGATCGATCTCTTCATAGCTGCCAAACCACTTAACCACTTCTTCACCAGAGTGATATGATCCACTGTCCATCTCAGTCTAGTGCGTCCTTGATTGGTACAGGAAAGATTCCACAAGAGGTATATTCGCTACTTCTGCCAGTTTCTTTGCCTCTAATAATTGTTTTCATAGCAAGAGGCAACCACAGCTCCAGTAGCGAAAAATACCTTCCTTGAGACACGAACAGGCCCTCCTTTTTTCGATCTCGTGGCACTCTGTATCTTTCCTCATCACTGCATAGACGAGAATTCTGGAAATTGGTTCCTTGACTTGAAATCTGATACAAGACGAACGTCTCTATCATTGGATGACGGAACTCAAGACCGCTCCATCTGAAGGAGAAGGTAGAGAAAGCCAAACCCTTGATCACAAAAGACGTGTCAATGACAGAGCACAGATACGCGACGGCACCGCCAAATTGGGGAACGGTTCTGTCTTTACGCAGGAGATGGTGTTGATGATGTCTGACGGGTCCTAAGTTCCACGGGTAAGTTTTTCTAGGTCGCTCTGGAAACAGAGCGATGTGCGTTGGAAGAATGAAAACAAACCCTCTGGGATCCTGGGGAACCACACGAGCCCATGATATTTGATCTAGATCAGGTTGGATGACAACGCCCATACAACTAGTGGTCGAGCTGAGCTTCTTTGGTAGCCACATACCGTGCATAATTGCAACTGGATTTTAGATGCGACCTGTACCAAACAGGAAGTCGTCAGAGTAAGGCGCTTCATCGCACGAAGAGGCTAGCTGGGCTAAAAAAACTTTTCCTTTGGGGCGACTGGCTCGAAGCTAAGATTTCCTGGAAGTTACCGAGAATAGGTCGGGACTAAGCCAGATTTCTTCCATGCACTTTGCGACAGAAGGAAGGCTAAGGTCTAGCGGCTTCTTCACTTGAGAACAGGTCGTTAAGGTAGGATTCGAAGGCATTGTTGTCGACGATGGTTTCATTGAAATGATAGGTAAACCGCACCATAGAGTACCTGATAAAAGAGGTTTAATCTGGGCTGAAGTCGGGATCCTGTTTCGCCTGCCGCAGCCAGACATGTAAATAGATCGTCGTCGGAATTAGTCCATGTATTCACTCAACCCGAGCCTGACCAGGACTCGACAAGCTTGCGCCGGGGCTCGACCTGCTGCCGTGCCTTTAAGAGCTCAAACGCTATTTCTCCAACTACCAGGAGTCTGATAGACGTAATGAGCTGCTGAGTCTATGCGAAGGCAACAGGGGTACAATAGTGACTAGAAAAAAACACGATAAATGTTCGAACTTTCGAAGCTTCAGGAGCATAACGCACTTGCCATTAGAATTGTTTTTTTTTTAGATTCATGTGGAAACTCAGGGTTCTTCATGTTCTAAAATGAAGAATTTGTTGCATCAATATCGAGGTTGTGCAGGTTTTGAGGAGAACAAAGCCGTACCCTAACGGCGCAGATCCATGTGCGAGATAGACTATGGGACCCGACGTAGATCAGGAAGAACAGATGTTAAGAATGATGGTTAAGGGGAAATGATGACCGGTCAATTTCTCTCCGTGATTAGATTAGGCTCACATTTCAGTGATATGTATGAGGCATCAGATAGATAGGACATAAAACGCGAGCACATCTTTCAATCGAATTTCGTGTTGTGGTTATGTAGGTATCTGGGTATGCATATCCTAAGCTTCCTTCCTAATCGCTGAAATATTTGGGCAGAATGTATGCAAGTTTCTTCCGCACTTCGGGGGATTGCTTTTCCGAACGAGGCATCAAGGAAAATTGCATTGAACCAACTTCCTCGGTCAGGACAGATAGCAAGTCTTCACCACCTTCCTTGACATCTGAAAAGAGTATCACAGTAAGAATCCTGAAGTTTCAGTGAGACAAATACAGAAAGGCAACGCACTCGATAGCTCTTGAGCGAGTCTTTCAAGAACGGTGGCTGCAACAAATCTACTGGTATCTGCATTTGCCTGGAGAGTCTTGAAGACATCTGCGGCAGTAACTCCGGCTTCTGCTGGGCGCCACGAGTCGTAATCAGTCGCTGTCGCAATCAAGGCGTATCTGCACACCGAGGTCAGAGAGATACGACAATATCTAAAAAGACACAGGTTACCCCAACTCCGCCTCACGAGCCAACTTGGCTTCAGGCAGTACGCTCATATTAATCAAATCTCCTCCCCATTGCCTGTACATCAAACTCTCTGCGCGCGTAGAGAACTGTGGGCCCTCCATGCAAACAATCGTCTTTCCAGTGTGCAGTTCGACTCCGCGGCCCTCTTCGAGCAGCGCAGCACGTACATTGCCTTCCAGCCAAGCCACCCATTTCTTGGAAAATGGGTCGCCGAAAGATGCATGAGCGACAACATTTTCATCAAAGTATGTCGCTGGACGAATGCCTTTGGTGCGATCAATGATTTGCGACGGTATGACGAAATGACCGGGGGCGATCTCTTCGCGTAAAGACCCTACAGCCGAAAAGGCCAGGATAGCGTGGGCGCCGAGCGATTTCAAAGCTGCAATGTTGGCGCGAACAGGTATGTTGGAGGGATTAATGGCATGACCATGTCCGTGACGCGCGAGGAAAGCGATCTGAGCGCCTGAAGGAAGACGACATATCGTTATCGGCGCCGATGGAAAGCCCCAGGGCTAGGTATGGCGAATTAAAATCTGAACTGAGGCGACAGGGAAAAAACGACCACACAGTTTCTGGGTTGACGGTCTTGCTACAAGTCCGGTCAGCAATTGTCTATCGGGCATTGGCAAGGTCACGTACACAAATGTCAAGTTATCCAAATGATATAGACCACTTCCACCGATGACGCCAATAATGACTATTGAGAATGCAATCCAAAAGCAACTATCATGAGATACCTAGAGCTACTCACTTTTGTCTGATTGTGATGAACTCATTTGAGGATGATACACTCTCAAGCGCTCAAGAATGATTGAGGATGAACCGTTTATAAAACCCCTCAGTCACGGTGTTACCTTCAGTCACCATACGATAACGGAGAAAAAATCACGCAAAACTCTGGAAAAGTTGTCCTTGATCAAGAACAATCGAGAATCGAAGAAGTCTGAAGAACCCCAAAAGTCATGGTCACCTGCCAGCCAGCGTGTGCTCAAAGAAGGATGACAGCACTTTTCTTAACGCGTTCGTCTTATTTATTTGTCTGATCCCGATGTTATTATCTGATACGGCATCACTCTTCAACAAGGTTCGGCATGTTGAAATCAGGCCAACTCGAAGGGGCCTGTCGTTATGAGAAGTGCTGGAATCGATGTAATGTCCAAAGGCAGTTTCGAAATCACGACGCGATTAGTGGCCTGTGGTAGACAGGAATGAAACATTTGATGTCGACGTGGGTACTCGCTTGCAGACCATCTATAAAGCTAAAGGTTAATCCGCCCTAAACCCAGACCGTCCATCGTAGCGGCCAAGTGAAATCAAAGCACAGCAGTACTATGTTCAAAATGGACACTGAATCAGTCACGATGGCACTGAAGAAGTCCCTAGCATACATAGGGTACGATAGGATGTCCGTTCGGATCCCGGCTCTGCGCACCGTAATACCAACCGACTGGTTCTATACACTTGTACAGTTGTTGCTATACTTACATTCAACTTGCGGCTGCAGCTTTAAATCTCAACGAGATGGTGGATAATCGATCGGCCATCTTGAGCCATGAAGTTTAAAGCTCAAGTCGATCAAAGTTTGACTCTTCATGGACCCAGGGTATGTGCCTGCCATGTTGTGATCTTTCTCTTCGTAACTCAGCGCATTCGATTTTTCGTTTCATGTCACTGCCTACTGAATGTACCCCCAGCTTCCTTGTCGGTCAGGCGCAACCTCCAACTGTCAATCTCAGGGTCTTTCTGCTTTCTGTGGTGGCAACCTCACCAGATCTGTCAACTACTGGTTGATGGATTACCCGGTTGTTCCGTACTCCTTCAAACTTCTGCAAACCGGCACATGCCATTCGCATCATTGATGGATTGTGCATACGATGTGTTTGGTTTTCGGAGTATATGAATTGCTTGGGTATCCGTGTCATTCCTCGAAGGTCGTCTTGCCTCTCAGGCTCTGAATGGATTCCGCTACCGCAGAAATCCTCCAAGGAATTGGTAATGACCTTTTGCGTGGATCTGCTGCTATTATCGTCGAAACATTCTTTCTTGGTGCGTTTCCCCCCCTATATTCATGGACCTGCTTTCAACACAATTTCCAGCCATTTATACCGTCCTGATGTACATAGCGAGCCGGATACTCATGTTCGTCCGCTGAATCTGACTTGTTGATGCCATTACTCATGGTCATGGTTAATAGTCATAAGGGATTCAAACGAGTTCCAGTGATCACTCTCATAATCCTCCTGACTATGTATGCCATGGCCTTAGCCATGTGGGGTTTTGATGTCACAAATCTAGTCCGAGAAATACAGACTACGCTCATCAGTAACCCTGAAGCACCCATGGCCGACAAATATGAAGTTGCCTCACATGACATATTCAGTCTCGTTGCCCCCCTGGATGTCATGTATTCCTTTATGGTCAGTGGCGCATGATTAGCACTTGATGTACAATCATCAAATGATCATCCTTTTCCAGTCAAACTTAGGAGACGGGATCATCATTTGGCGTGTGCACGCCCTCTGGCGCCAGACCCAGAGATCGTGGTTGGTCCTGATCCCTCTTTCACTTCTGGTGGGCTCTGTGGGTAAGGAAATCCATTGATTTTGTTCGTTGATGGAGTGACTGACGATTCCTAAGCATCCTCATTCTTGTTGACATACTGTGTCGCCCATCTCGGCACGCAGATTGTTGATGGTTCATTTCAGAGTCCTGCATTCTGCAAAAACGTCCAAACGGCGTCCTACAGTATGGCAACTGTCACAACCGCTGTTTCTACTTTGCTTATAGCCCTGAAGACATGGTACGCTGGGCATCAGTCATTGGAGTGGTGCCGCATGTTTGATCATTCATTTATTATGTCTGATTAACAGGGAATATCGACAGTCAATTAAGCCTATAGTCAGTAATGTTGTTGGTCATGGGACTAGAGCGGAGAGATTCATGATCTTGTTGGTCGAATCTGGAGTGCTTTACTTCCTTTTTTTCGTGTGTCTCGATTCTATACCTTTCTCACCCAGTAATTGACGTCCTTCAACAGCTTGTGCAAGTGATGGGAAGCAATATATCCGAAGTCCAGAGTAATCCAAGGCTCAGCTTTCCTTTTTTCATTTACTCATATTCAACCAGTGTCGTTGTCGTGAGTGTCACGTATCCATTGCATCTGCTTCTCTGTTCATCAACACCTTTGAAGGGCCTCTATCCAACCATCATCATTATCCTTGCTCATTCAGATCGTGCGGTGCTCGACACAGCAGTCACCTCTACTTTGATTCCATGCAACAACAGCAACTTCCACGATAGTCGTGGGAAAGGCATCCGACAAAAAAATGATATTGAATTGTCAACGTTTATTTCAACAAATTACAATACACACGCGCCGGAAGGGAAGCCTGTATTACCATTATAATATGGCATAATGATTCAACGTCGTAGCTCATCTTTGACAACATGACATTCCTGTCTTTCGAGAGAATTAATCTGGAATTCTAGTGACAGCTCTCATGGCATTGGAAAAATGAAGACGCCCAAAGCATATACGATATGCGACCAAATGTACGCTGTACGAAGCCTGGTCGTTCATACGTGGATCCCCACGGGTAACCTACCTGCCTGTGGAAAATAATCACGGAACAACACGCAGAATCAAAGAAAGAAAACAATGTTAACACTGGATATGAGGTCTGGATGCTGTATTCATACTATTACCGAGACCTCCAGCCCTTTTAATATCCATAACTCAGACCTGACTGCTTTGGCTGGTATCAAAGGTTAAGAGACCTTGCTGATAACCTGACGCTCCTGCGAAGTGCACGGAACGACTTCACAATGGGTTTTTTACCTCCAAATATACTGCCCGGCCCAAAATCGGGATTACCACCTAAGGATCCCCATATGTCGCCGATATAATTCATGGGTTTAATACCTTTTGAAAACGTCTTCCAATTGTTGACTATGCCTTGGACCACTTGGACACCGGCAAGATGGATGTTCAAGATCGACGGAATGAATCCTCCAGGGTCACCGAACAGATTTTCAGCAGCCGTCTGGCCCGGAAATTCACGATCGAAATCAGACGCAGTGCGCATGATGATGATACGGGAGAAGTCGACCAAACCGAACATGGCGCCACGCATGAGAGCTTCAAGGGTACCATTGTCTTCCTGTTGAGTGGTGCAGTAAACTCCGGTACCATTTGTAAAGAGGCTCGTGGTATTTTCGAATGCCTCGGAAAGGAGTGTGCCGGACCAGAAGTTGTCTGATGTCGCGGTGTCACACTCAACAACGGACGGTCCTGAAGAACCAGCAGCAAAAGCTGTGTTCGCCCCATAGTTTGCTCGGTACTGCTGGGCAGCCAACGTGTCGTTCAGTGTGGCCTGCCTTGCAAAGCTAACAGCAAACTTTCTAAGATCATCGTTGACTTCAAATACTTCGGTACCATAGAGTTCTGCTGGATATTCATCGGGCCTGAAGGAACCCTGTGGTACGTAGCCGGTAGGAAAGTCGGCAGGCTTGTCACGAGCATCAAACTCATATTGCAAGGCTACTTGAACGGCATAGCGAGCAAACGTGACAGAACCCGTCGTAGCAATCTTAGGGTTCACACCAGCTATGCCAGCAATCATGAAATAAGTTTTGGTGAGGTCGAAGGACGGGGAGTGAACAAGAGATGTTATAGATGTTGCAGCGTTGATTTCAGCCTCGCCTGTGGTGAGCTGGCAGATGGAGCCATCACTTGTGCAGTGGACATCTGGAAATATAGGGGAAAGGCCTGGGACGGTGATGTTGCGAGCGAGGAGATTGAACTCTGGTATACCATACCATACGTCGCCTTCACTATCAAACTAGAATGGTGTTAAGAACATAGGAACCTTGGCGAAAGGGTAACAACGGAGCTCACCATAGAAATGATGACGACTTTTGGAGCAATGGGTTTATTGTTCTTCTCCGTGTCATTTTGAGCTCCATATGACGGCAAGGCAAGGACGCAGAGCCAAAGAAAAGTCGACAGGGAAAAGAGGGTCACCATGTTAACGTGAGCTAGGAGAGGGACAGGTGCCAGAAAGAAGGCTCGAGGCAATGCCTGCCTAGTGCTGGCACCATCAGATACGTGAGATGAGAGACTTTATACATAAGATACAGCTGTGCAGGGTTGATGGACGGCATCAAATGCTTCGTCACACATGTATGTACGGTACTCCGACGAAGCCCACATACATAACATCCTATAACATCGCCATGCACAAAAGGACTGAGGAAGATTGCACATGACATACATGACACCCCACACGAGTACGGTACTTGCACCAGGAGTCAAATACACGCGTATTTTTACACTTCGTCACACAACAACAATCGGCCTTGGAGCGGACGAGGAGCGGACGAGAATCTGATTTTCCTGTGTGAACCATCTGATTTCTATACTTGAAACATCCATGTTTGGACAATTTAATGCACGCAACCCCCCGCATGACAAAGTACCTGAATCACCAGAGGTAGCTAGTTACTATGACGCAATTTCCGGTATTTGATCATCCAGCCCTCGGACTCTCGTCAGTGAAAGCTCAAGCTTATCCGCTCAGCATCCTTCTCTCTGGTGCATAAATCGACCGTATTTGACTTTCACTAACGTTCTGAATTTAATGAAAAACCTACTCGGTTTACGAAAACTAGTGCGACAACCTAGACGCAGGTGAAAGTCGAGATCCTTGCCGTTCAACTTCAAACGCCAAAACTCCGCTCTTACTGAGGCGATCTTCTGTGCGTAAATAGGCATTGTCTTGGGCTGCTCCAGCACTTTGCTAACCGGCCATCCTTGCTAATTATGTTCTTTTCATCGAGCGGTGATGTCGAATGGATCAAACCCTGTATCCATATCAACTTCTCCACATAACCAGCATCATTTCATGATATGCCTGCTATTTGTGGTCGTTATGATTCCCGATCTTTTTGGCTGCAGTTGCCTGGAATCTTGATGCTCATACATTGGTACGTAGTCATTTGTACTGGAAGGGAAGATCAAATGTAGAGATGGAGGTGCTGCCATGGAACGCATCTCTTGGGTTCCAAACTTGCATGACCGCTGGTATGGGCAGAACTGAGAAGCTGTTATCTGCTGAGCATGCAACGAAGCAGCATAATAGTTCGTTCACGATCTTGTACTTAAACGGCCAGAAAGAAAAGGCCAGAAACAGATCACTATGCATGAAGTTCGCCAAAGCGCAAGCGACTACAATGTCTCCATTCCCCCGTAATATCCGCATTCTGTCGCCATATCCATGCATCTTTTCAAAATTGAGTCTTGGACATCAGAACACTTCAATGGCTCTCCTTATTGGAGGGCAAATGGAGTCAATTGTAATATATAAGTAGCTTCTGACGTTGACCTCATTATATTTCTCAGAGGACGAACGTGCCACTGTGGAACACCAAGGATTTGGCTCGACATTCTCAAAATTACGTAGTAGGAGACTTTGCACAGCAACATGCCACACCGCTTGGTGGGACTGTTGCGATTCGGCCCTGAGGTCACACCGTGAGCATTCGGCGGCCAAGGAGCGCATAGGCCACAGAGGACACAGGACCAGGGGCGCACTGGCCCTCCTTGTTCTAAGGACAATGGACAATAGAAGTATATATATATCACACCGCGCTGCCGACACCCTCAGTCAATTGAGCAAAGACTGAGGGTGAGTCTACAATACATATCATACGACTAGATGATAGTTTACCATTCGATACAGACTCACTGACTGCTGTACCGTCTAGGTAGGAGATCAATAGAATCAATTGAGCAAAGACTGAGGACTCACTTACTGCTGTATCGTATAGGTTACACCTTCTAACAGGGACATCCCTTTGTCCAGTCTCTAGACATTTTGGTCATTGTATTGTGTTCTCTCCCATGGTTTTGCAACTTGTTTGATTTACTTGTCGCAAATTTCGGTCACCGCATCTGCCGGATTCCAAACACTTTACACTGATTACGAATAAAAAAGACGTTTGCTTGCACGTAGGTTCCAGAAGACAATACTTCAGAATTTAAATTGTATTTATGGTAAATTTAGTTGAAAGGTATCTGTCTCAGTGGCAATAAAAGAGATCAAAGGAGTCTTGTTGCTAGCCTGACCCTCATGCGGAGAGTATGGAATGACTTAACAACATGCTTCTGGCGCCCAAATATACTTCCTGGCCCGAAATCGGGATTACCGCCCAAAGATCCCCATATGTCACCGATATAGTTCGTGGGTTTGACACCTTTCGCAAAGGTGCTGTCCCAATTGTTAATGATTCCCTGAACCACTTTCACACCTGCGAGATGAATGTTCAGAATTGATGGAATAAATCCTCCAGGATTACCGAACAGGTTAGCAGCAGCCGTCTGGCCCGGGAATTCACGATCAAAATCAGACGCAGTACGCATGATGATGATACGGGAGAAGTCAACCAAACCAATCATAGCGGCACGCATGAGGGATTCAAGGGTACCGTTATCTTCCTGTTGAGTGGTGCAGTAGACTCCGGTACCATTCGTGAAGAGGCTCGTGGTATTTTCGAATGCTTCGGAAAGGAGGGTGCCGGACCAGAAGTTGTCTGACGTTGCGGTGTCGCACTCGACAACGGACGGTCCTTCAGAACCAGCAGCAAAAGCTGAGTTTACCTTGTAATTTGCTCGGTACTGCTGGGCAACTACCGTGTCGTTTAGTGTGGCCTGCTTTGCAAAGCCAACAGCAAGCTTCTTGAGAGCATCGTTGACTTCAAATACTTCGGTACCATAGAGTTCTGCTGGATATTCATTGGGCCTAAATGATCCCTGTGGTACGTAGCCGGTATGAAAGTCGGCAGGCTTGTCACGAGCATCAAACTCATATTGCAAGGCTACTTGAACGGCATAGCGAGCAAACGTGACAGAACCCGTCGTAGCAATCTTAGGGTTCACACCAGCTATGCCAGCAATCATGAAATAAGTTTTGGTGAGGTCGAAGGACGGGGAGTGAACAAGAGATGTTATAGATGTTGCAGCGTTGATTTCAGCCTCGCCTGTGGTGAGCTGGCAGATGGAGCCATCACTTGTGCAGTGGACATCTGGAAATATAGGGGAAAGGCCTGGGACGGTGATGTTGCGAGCGAGGAGATTGAACTCTGGTATACCGTACCATACGTCACCTTCACTATCGAACTAGCATATTGTTCAGGACATTGGAGCTTTGACGAAGTGGTTGTAAGAATGCCTCACCATGGAAATGATAACGATTTTTGGAGCAATAAGACTTGTTTTGCCACTACCGTCCGACTGCAAAAAGGTAGCCGAGGCAAGAATGACGAGCCAAAGGAGATTCGACAACAAGAACAAGTTCATTGTTCTTATGTGAGCTAAAATGTACTTTGTGAGATAGGGGACGACAAGGTAAGACAATATCTACTCTGTTGCTGCTTGGCAGTGTGTCGAATTGGAGCTCTCCGAGGAATTGTATAGTAAGGCCATAACATGATATGCGGCGCCTAAGCTATGACACGACCACCTAACCAGAAGGCACCGGGCGTCAATCGCATCGCTGTCAGGTGCCATCCCTGAAAAAGAAAATCAATTTTTTTTTTCTTGATTTGAATGGGACTTCATTACGATGAAATCCCGACCTTCGAACAGATAAGAAGTGGGTAGGTTCTGTGTACCTCCTGAGTATGAGCACTGAGCACTGAACACTTGAGTGAGTGGTGTTCCGGCCCGGCCTTCGGCTCTGACAAAACCTTGGGCTGAAGCAAAGCCGGCCTGGCTCCGGCTCGGCTCGGAGTCAGAGAGTCGTAGTATGCTTGTTGACCAGTCAGAAAATTATACAAATGAACTTAGTTTATCAATACTTACCAAGTGCTGTCTCGGCCCTGCACTGTACTTACTACTAGTTAAACAGTTTTTTCTGAGAATAATTAGAAGTTGTATTTCAAGATATCAAGGCATGAATACATGGGTACTGATTGCAGAAGGAAAACTTTCAAGGTATTTGATAGGTAGATGACATATTTTTTGTAGTCAGAAGTAAAACTAGATGTGGAAAGCAAAGCATGTTGATGTAAGAAGATTGCATACAGCAGAATACTTGTAAGGGCAATTTCTGTGAGTTGCACTGATGACACACAAAACACATTAAGTGCTGTCTGAGTAGACTGACACTAAGTATGGGATGTGGTTAGCCTTTGGGCTTGCTATGAGAAAACCAGGCAGGGTCTCAGCAAACAATGTTAGTGGTGGAAGGTAAGGAGTGAAGGTAAGGGCTGCTTAGCAATTGTCAGGGGACTTCCATTTTTGGCACTTCACTATGCCCCAGCCCACCTCCTATGCCACTCCCCAAGACCTCCAGGGCTTAGACCTCTGGAGATTTCCTGAGGTTGTTTCCTTTTTAGAAAACCCCTGGAAGTTCCTGCACTCCCCATTCAAGTGTTATCCAAGGTTAAGTTTAGCTTTGATCACTTATACAGTTGTTCTCACACCTCTGCTGCCTGCTAATGTGCTGCACTGAGCAGCAGGTATCCTTAGACTTGTTCTCTTCAGATTTCCCTCTGCTAAGTGATTAGTTACCATTGTATTGTTAATTATCATGTCTGATATAACTTCAGATTTCCCTCTGCTAGTTGTGTGATTGAGCCGCGACTCCTAAAGGTCACCCTTGTCACGACCCGCTACTGACCCCTGGGACTCAGCCCCGGCCCCGGGGCTCCAACCCTTCCAAAACTACCCCCATGACCGCCCTGGGCCTGGACCGCTACCTGGCTAACTCTCCTGGCCATCACCAGCCATCACTGTCAGGTTCCGCTGACCTCGGGGGCTCAGTCTACTGGGCGAGTCCACCTTATGGCTATTCACTGTGCACAAACACAGAGCACCAGGAGTAGCGTGAGGCGTAGGAGACCGAAGCAGGGTGGGGGGGGGGGTGCGTGGAAGAGTGCCGGTAGCGCCGGGGGTAAGATGAGTGCTGGGGAGGGTGAAGGACGAGTGCCGGGGGTTGGCGCGA
>JAGGAQ010006288.1:0-21363 GCA_017657225.1 Termitomyces sp. T69sscA
TCTCCAGTTTGAGGTAGAGCTGATGCTGGCGGAGGCATTCCAAGACCTTGTGTGTAACCTGGCAGTGCTCCTCAAGCATGTTAGTGTAGATGAGGATGTTGTCAAGGTATATGCACACTACACCCTCCACGATGAGGTCCTGGAAGATGTCATTCATCATTGTCTGGAAAGTGGCCGGACTGTTGGTGAGTCCGAAGAACATGACAAGGAGTTCAAACAGTCTACGATTGGTCCAGACACTCATCTCCTTCCTGAATGCGCACATTGTTGTAGCCTGACCGGATGTCCAGTTTGGTGAAGTACTGCGTCCTCCGGAGGTTATTGATGAGCTCAGAGATGAGGGGGAGAGGGTAGTGATTCTTCACCATCATGGCGTTAAGGACCCAGTAGTCCTGGACCAGCCCAAGCGAGCCATCCTTCTTTTTGATGAAGAAGACTGAAGAAGCCATCGGTGACTTGGATAGGCGGATGCGGCCGGAGTCCAGGTTCTCTTGAAGGAAGGCGTCAAGTTTGTCCTGCTCCTTAGGTGCTAGGGGGTAAACCTTACAGGCAGAGGGCTTGGAATCCGGCATCAATTCAATGGCATGGTCCCACTGCTTGCGCTCCAAGAGTGAGTCAAATGAGGCCTTAGAGAACACATCCTCAAAACAATGGAGGTACTGAGGCACCACATCCCAGAATGCCTGAGGCGGAGAATTGGTGGCAAACACCTGAGCCAACTGCTGGAAAGTGGTCTGGCTAGCACAGATCTCTTTGATAGGTAGCGGCAGGTGCAGGGTGGTTGCATAGATCCAGTCCTCAACTTCCACAACCTCATCAGGGAACTCCAGGTGGTGGATTCCATGGAATTCCCCTCCCAGCTCGTCCTCTGAGGCCCTGCCGCTGCTCTGGTCATCCTTGTAGAGGGCCTCTCTACGAGGAAATGCCAGGAGTGGAGGGTCCAGAAGGTCAAGGTCGGCAAAGGGGAGGTGGCCTGCACAACAAGCCCAGATGGCCGCATGCTCTTGCACACCAGCCCGGTGCTCTTCTTTGACCTCAGTTGCGCAAGTAGAGCACCTCTGGGGACACCAGCTCATTGCTACTTTGCCCTGGGCCCAGTCTACCTCCAGGTTGTGCTCCCGGAGCCAAGTAAAGCCAAGGATCATGTCTTGCTTGCCTAAGCTGGTGACTGCAAAGATTGCACGTTCGGCATGGGTCTGGTAGCAGAGGACTAGGTCTACCACGGAGCTGATGGCACCTGCTTCATTGGGGGTTGCATGGTTAGACTGTGGTGTTTCACAAATTCTGCATCCAAAAATAGTCCTGTTGCTCCGCTATCCAGAAGCGCAGTGACTCCTCGGGCCTGTTGGGTGTCCATAGTCTTGATCTCCACATTGAGGCGCAATGAGCTTACTGACAGAGTGGAGGCTACCACATATTGCCAGGGCAACCGGCATTCCCAGGCAGGAGGACCACGCTGATGGGGCTGGCCTGGCACTAAGGGGGGTGGCTTGGGACCTGGAGAAGGTATCTGTACATCGGAGAGGAGACCTGGAGGTTCTTCAGTCTTAGAATAGCTAGCATTGGAATGTGTATTTGCATCTCATGTGGATGTGGACCACCTGTGGCCAGCATACCTTCAAGTTTGGTGAGGTACACTCTTTCCACAGGATAGACCAGAGATGCATGTAGTAACTTGCCATAGAGATCCTGTACTTCTTTGAGGACATGAGTTGGAGAGGACAGCCAAACCTCAATAGATTGCAGGTACTTCTCTGCCTTACCCTCTCCCAGCCCAACTGTCTTGTCGTCAAGATCCCAGGACAGCCCAATGTAGGTGTTCCTAGAGGCAAAGGGTCTGTCCTTTGACTTCTTCCAGGGTATTTCCAAGCATTCCAATATTTAATCAATATCTTCCATGCCATATGTGAATGGTGCCTCTGTGCTTTCCAACAGCGCCTATATGGAGGCCACACATTCTTCATCAAACTCCTCGATTGTTCCATCCTCAAATTCTCTTCCCCCATACCACGTCCTCCCTCCTGACTGATGTGGCCCCCATTGCTTGATGTCCATGCTCCAAGCCCTTTGCCATTTGTTGTACTCAGCCATGTGGTCCCGTTGTATCCTGAAGAACAGGTGGTCATCAACCCACCTTGTAACTGGCCACAATCTATGATGTTGCATGATGTTCAAGGCAGCATCTGCTGGCTGCCCATAGCCACTAAATGACGGCGTAGCTCCAAAGCACAAAAAGGTGTCGAGACAGTGTCACGACCTGCTACTGACCTCCAGGACTCAGCCCCGGCCCTGGGACTCCAACTCTCCAAAAGCCACCCCCACGACCACCCTAAGCCTGGACCACTACTTGGCCAACTCCCCCGGCTATCACCGGCCATCACCGCCCGTCAATGCCACCAGCCACCGCCACCTGCGGCATCCCCGGCCATCACCGCCCATCACCGCCCATTGCCACCACAGCCACCACCACTCGCGGCACTCCCTGGGCCATCACCGCCATGACCACCACATTAGCGCCAGGTCTCGGCTATCACACCACATCAGCGCTGGCACCACCCGTCACCCCCAGCCCATGCCGAGACCCCCATCATGCATTATGATCACGCATCACTGCCACCGACCTCCACACGCCACGCCCCGCTCCCACTCCCTCCTCACCGCCCCACCACCGCATGTCTCTGTGCTTCCAGTGCGAGACCTCCGCGCCGTGCGACATGTCTAATCTTGCCCTGCCCCGCACGGCCCCCGGGTCTCACCCCAAGCCCCAGCGCCGCGACCCACTGCTGGAACCCAGGCCTGAGTCCCGGACCATACATACTGCATAGTATATAAGTTGTAGAGTAGTAAGTAGGTACTCTAGTCTTGATATTACCATAACCCATCTCGTTTGTTGTGTTTTTGTCTCTGTTTTGTTTCTCACACGTCCCGGTCTTGTTACTTTTACTTGCTTCTTTTCTCGTCGTACTCGTCTTGTTTCATCTCTCTGTCTCGTCTCCACTTGTCTCGTACTTCCAATCTATTCTCGTTGTTCTCCTTTCTCTTTTCCACTCTAAGTTCTCTTGACTCTCCATTCCCAGCTCCTCTCTTCGACTTAATCGTTTCCATCTCCTGTTATCTTATCTCGACTCTTTCCCCTTTTGGTCATCCAACTTCCCTGGTTCTGTTTCCATCCCCGAGACTCGCTAAGTCCCCACGCTTGATTATCTCTTGATCCCCAGGACTCGTTCGCTCACCAGCGCTCGCTCGTCTCATTCTCCTGCACCCCTGGGACTCGCGCCAACCCCTGGCACCCATCCCCCACCCTTCCCGGCACTCGTCTCAATCACCGGCACTACTGGCCCTCCCCCACACACCGCCCTCACCCCGCTTTGGTCTCCTATGCCTCGCACCCCTCCCAGTGCCCTGTGTCTGTGTACACGGTAAACAGCACATAAGGTGTCCGCCCAGTAGACTGAGCCCCCGTGGTCAGCGGAACCTGACAGACAGAAGGCATCCTCACCTGTCTGTACCACCATTGCTGGCCACTGTGATCTGTGTAGGGGTATTGTTCTGTATGCTTCAGCGACATCTCATACTGCTACTTCAGAACCTGGCAGCAGCCTTGAGATGATGAGAGAAACCATGTTGAACGTACCCCAGGTGCAGGGAAATTGATCAGCGCTGACATAGGAGTTGATGGATGGTAAGGGTAGGCCAGTTGTAGGTGTTTTTAGAAAGGACATATCCTGGATGAAGTGGAACGTCCCTGGCATTGACTTGGGAATGACTGATATGGGCAAAGTCTGGAAAGGTCCAACCACTTCCTCCAGAGTCCTGCAAGAGCAGGGCCCAATATATTGTCCTTTCCTAATCTCTGCCCATACCACCTCTTAGAATATGTTTGCAAACTCGACTGTTGACGCCAAGTTTGGGGGGGCTTATGTGACTAAGATTTTGGGGAAATTGAAGATAAAAGCCTGCCAGAGACTGTTCAGCACTTGGGGGTACTTCTGCAACAATCCTGCCCTCTGCAGTTCCTGCTCCCACCCCTCTGGAGGGTAGGGACATACCTCAAACAGCTTTCTGTGCTCGAGGGCAAGTCTGAGCCCCATGGGCTCAAGAGCGGCATCCAGAACAGAAATGTCGCTCTTCATGGGGTTGCTGACAGCCTTGCTTGCATTACCAGTCACTGCAAACCCCACGTTCATTGCGCATGACCAGAGACCTGTGGACTCTTTTTGCCAGAGTGGGGTAGGCATCGTCCCATGTGTGAGATCGGTTGCATTTGACCACATGGTGTGGGTTGTGGCCAAGGCAGACGGCACAGGTGGCCAACAATTTGCCTGTGCTGTTGTGGAAACCCCTGACCTGTCTCTCCTTGGGTGACCCACTCCTTCTTGGAGACCTGTTGGTTCTTGGTCTATACGTGTTAGACTGCCGTTCTCATGAGTCAGAGCTGTGTCTGCGGCGCTGGTGCCTGGCATGACGATAGGTGGGGGGACTCCTAGAGTGCTTGCCACAGCCTTGAGCTGCTTCTTTGGCCTCTAGCATAGCCAGTCTCTTGAGCTGTGCAGTGAGACCCGTTATGATGCATGCCAATGTGTGATGATAATCATGTGATATAGATGGTTGAAATGTTGTGATAACGTTGGCATGGTGGTGCAATAACCCATGCATGGCAAATGGTGAGGGGGAGGATGCAAAGTTGTGGTGGGGCAGCACACATGTGGCTGAGGATGCAGGTGCATGGGGCAGAGTGACATGCACATAGCAATAGGTGCAGTGTGTGATCTGTGGGTGTGGCAATGATTGTGATAACATCAACAGCAGACGGCGGTCCATTGTGGTGACCAGCGTGTGGCAGGTGTGGCAGGTGTGGCAGGCGTGTGTGGTCAGGCAAGGTGCACAAGTGTGTGACGAATCAAGCGCAATAGTAGCAGAAGTATGAGGAAAAGAAAAGAAATCATATGCCTGGTCAGTCATCGCTGCCTTGGGACCATGGTCACTCACCAAGGTATCCTTTTCCCTGTCCTTGCGTCTCCAATCTCGTCCTGGAGAGTACGGTCTCTTCTATGGTGTGTCATGACCTGCTACCGACTCCTGAGACTCCAACCCTCCCCAAAACAACCCCCATAACTGCCCCGGGCCCGGACTGCTACCCAACCAACCTCTTTAGCAGCCCTTGGCCATCACTGCCCATCACCGCCCGTCACCGCCACCAGCCACCACCACTTGTGGCATCTCCCAGCCATCACCGCTATGACTGCCACATCAGCACCGGTCTTAGCTATCACACCGCCTATAGCCGCCACATCAGCGCCGGCACCGGCAACACCCATCACCCCTGGCCCATGCCAAGACTCCCATCATGCATCATGATCACACATCACCACTGACCCAACCTCTGCACACCATGCTCTGCTCCCGCTCCCTCCTCACCGCCCTGCCACCATGTGTTTCTGCATTTCCAGTACGAGACCTCTGTGCCGCGTGACATGTCTCAACCTCACCCCACCCCACGTGGCCCCCAGGTCTCACCCCAAGCCCCGGTGCTGCAATCCACCACTGGAACCCAGGCCTGAGCCCTGGGGCCTACCTACTGCGTAGTATATAAGTCATAGAGTAGTAAGTAGTACTCTAGTCTTGATATTACTGTAGCCCCATACTGTTTTGTTGTGTTTTTGTCTCTGTCTTGTTTTCTCACGCATCCCGGTCTCATCATTTCCACTTGCTTCATTTCTTATTGTACTCGCCTTGTATTGTCTCCTTGCCTCATTTCTATTCGTCTCATACTCTAATTCATTCTATTTGCTTCTTCTCTCTCTCTCGACTCTAAGTTCTCGTGCCTCTTCTGTCTCTGGTTCCTCATCCCAACTTACTCTGTTCTCTCTCTCCTTATCTTATCTCGACCCTTTTCCCTTTTGGCCTGCTTAATTTCCGCATCTCTGTTTCCATCCCCAGGACTCGCTAAGTCCCCGTGCCTGTTATCTCTTTGAACCCCAGGACTCGCTCATGCACCGGCGCTCACTCGTTCCACCTTCTTGTACTCTCAGGACTCATGCCTACCCCTGGCACTTGTCCTCCACCCTCCCCGGCACTTGCCCACTTACTGGCACTACCAGCACTCCCCAGCACACTGCCCCTGCCCCGCTTCGGCCTCCTACCCCTCGCGCCCTACTGGTGCTCTGCATCCGTGGACACGGTGATCACCATGTAAGGTATTCGCCCAGTGGACTGAGCCCCCATGGTCAGCAGAACCTGACATGGTGCTGATGTCCCAGGCTCCTGTAGGGGACCCAATAGCCTGGTGCCATGCACGGCGTTGTTTGTCCTGATACATGAGGAGAGCCTTGGTGTCTAGTGGGTCCAAAGAGGAGCGGTAAGGGTGCGCCTGGAGTCTTCCTCAAAAGTTTGCAAGCATGGTTATGTGTTGTTCCATCCAGGATGCCGCCTCCATCATGAATAATATCCTGTGCACTGCCATGGTGAAGTCTTCCCAGGTCAGCGTTCTGTCTGCGACCACCAATTTTGAATTCTTCACCGCTGCCACCAGGATCCAGTCCAATGCACCATCCTTGCCTGCTACAGCTACCATTGCGTCGTCATCCACCGTCGCTTTGTTCAACTTCGCGTGTTTTAGGCCAGCATTCGTAAAGTACCAGAGCTCCACATGTTGTCCCTTTTGGAGTTTCGACGTCACGTATCTTGACGGTATCTCCATGGGGAGTGTGGGCAGAGGCCGCATGGGGATGTCGAGGTACTTGAGCCTGTTCTTCTTCCTCTCCTCGCTGGCTTCCAGTCTCTCTTCCTGTGCTCTGGCTGCCACCTCACGCTCCCTCTCTCCCTCCTCGACCAGAGCCCTTTGCGCCTCACGCTGTTCCTGCTCCCGGCCAAGTTGTCCCAGGCTGCGCGTTCTACCCTGTTGGTGACGTTCCAGGCTTGTGTCAACATGACCACTGCAGCTGCATCGTCCAGCGCGTCGTTGTCTTCCCGCATTGTGTCTCTTGCCTCCGCGTACGCATCGGACGTGAAGTCCGGGCAGATCTGTTCATGAGGGTTTTGTCTGGGAATATTCATCTTATTTAGCTTCTCCCTTCTCTGAACGTAGCAGATTGGATTGCAAAAGAAATCTTATCTGTCTCCGTTTGACGGCTTAGCTACTCCAGAGGTGGTGGCGAGCGCAAAGATTTGTCGCTCGCCACCAATGCTGACTCATCACATAGACTCTTTTTTCGGATCGCTTTTCGTGCCTCAACCTTTCCGAGAAGTATATTGGTCCCTGTAGACTAAAACAATGTTTTATCTACATGGGTCATCAATAGTACTTGATGTAAATGTGGGTTCCAGGGGTAAGGAGCATTTTTGGAGGCCTCTGAGTGGCAAGCTCTGACTCACCCCATCCACCTCCATCCACGTCGAGCAAGTTGTAAGCCGCTTTTGGTCTGGTGCCATTGTTTGGCAGAAGCTGGGTCAAGGGCAGTTGGATTTGACAGTCTTGCTCAGATTTTTTCATCCATGCAACAGTTTTGCATGTTTCAGATGTGCAATGGTCTTGCACTCAAACCACCACCACAGTCTTAGCAGGTGAGAGCATAGTCACTCTACCACAGTGAGCCACAGTTTTTTTTCCTCCTGGAGCATTGCAGAGTAGTGTCTGCCTCACTGCAGTTTTTCTACATTCATCAGTGCACTACTTACAAAAGTATGTATTCCCTTTCACAGTATTCAATAAGTCAAACTTCTTGATCCCACCACAGACTATCAACGAACCCGCTATATAAGGATATCATCGCTCACTTAGTTGTACCGTTCTTTCGATCATTTTGGACGCTCTTTTTGGACTTCATATCACTCTTATTAGTAGAGCGACATTATTTTGTTTCTCATTCAACACCTAGTTCACAGCCGTCTCGTCGCCTCAAAAAATATGAAGAAAATTTAAGCCGCCTTTTCTTAGTGGCTGACACGGGCTGAATAGATAAAGATAGACTTAGACAAGAACTCAATTCACGCCGGGCGAAGAACAGCAGAGGTGTCCTCGACACAGCATCTGTCAGACCTCTGGCGCCATGTCGACAAGGGCTTCCAGTCACACGGGTGAGGGTTCGGAACTCAGCCGAACGATATTCATACTTATTGCGCGCAGAGGCCTCCGAGAAGGCTTCTTACCCTTGGAACCCGTCTTCATGACGAACGAAAGGCAAAAGCAGATGCAACCTCAAACGCGACGGTCAACAAAATTACAAACTCCGCTCTGCCGTGGGTGTTGGCGAGCGCGACGAGGGGACACAACCACTAGACCGTCTCTTGGGTGATGGTAACTTGGAATCACCTTAGGTATTGTATAATACCTCCAATGTCAAGTTACTAGTACTATAAATTGTCTGTTCTTGAGAAAACCTTTTTTGTCCGACTCAAGGGGTCATCCGAACTCCAGGGAAGCCATAGTACCAGGATCGTAGCTATCACAAACTGCAAAAGTTGAGCTACGGCGTCTAATATTGATACCTAAATCCCCGCTTCGGCGCATGAACGCAAGTTCGAGCACGGCGCCTAAGAGCAGAGAATTAGCCCAGAATGATTCACATAAAAATTCAGAACACCCCAGTCAATTATCCAGACACCCTCCAGATTCACCCAGATTTGGTTCTCACTGCGCCTGAGGCCTGAAATCTCATACGTATGCAGTTTCATAACGGTTGCCTCTAGTCTGAGTGTATCTGATTCCTTCTAGGCGTTCTTCTGCCGACTGCATCACATCGCCTCTATCGGCATATACATTCTTGTACAAACAGCGCATGGCTCGAAACGTCAGCTGGTGAAAGTATACAAAAAATGTTACATCTAGTTCCGTTCAAGTGGAGCACTATATTACTTGAAGATGCTTTCGTGTTCGCAGTCTGTTCTCCCGCAATTTTCCCTGCCATTTCCGACCGCTAGGATGACCTCGGTTGCTCAGACAAAACATGAATCTGCACTTACTCATAGGATCCTATGGAAACTGGATTGCCACGTCCTTCCTCCTCTAGCACTGGTGAGATCGGGTTGTTTCCTCGCTTTGGGATCGTCCTGAGTGCCTTAGCTCTGGTTAGCGAATTTCGTTGATCGAAGCAACATTGGAAATGCTAGGTCTGTACAATTTTATGTTCGTCCTTTCGTCGTGATGTAGAATGATGTAGGATTTCCGGCCTCGAACGTGATGCCCATCTTCAGGGAAACCAATTCAATATCACTCTCGCTGGTAAGCTCACGCAAGCCTGCCTGCCTTGGTAATTGTATTCAAGCTCGTTACCAATCAACCCAGTGTTCTACGTAACGTACTTGATAACAATCTTGATTCAAATTGCCCCTCTAATCCTTTGCCTACAGCTATATCCTCATTGAGATTCCTTCGAACATCGTACTTAAGACGATGAAGGCAAATGTAGGAACACATTCATGACTGTTTGCATCTCTTCTGATACAGTCATCAGCGATGGATTCCTCTCTTGGTCTTCCTCTGGGGCATTGTGACCACCTTGACTTCACTTGTGAACAATTAATTCCCTTGTTTCTCCGTCCTCCGTATATCATTTACCCTAGTCCTAGGTACAATCATTTGGAGGGTTACTAGCAATCAGGCTCTGTCTTGGACTTTGTGAAGGGGGACTCCTCCCAGGAATGGTCAGTTCATCCACCACTCCCTGTGCCAATAGCCGATGATATTTCAAAAAGGTCTTGTACCTCAGCACCATGTATAAAAGACAAGAATTGCAATTACGGTAATCTTTTTTCCTCAGTGATTTACTTGGTCTTGAACCTTCAAGTGTTGGGATTTTTTACACTTCTGGTATGTTCGTGCTTACCTCTATCGTCATACCCGATTTGCTGAACCATTGAGTAGCATCGCTTTCTGGAGCATTTGGAGGTACAGCCCCAAATAATCATTTACTGTGATTGGACTGGAGCTAGTTCCAGGATTACTCGCGACTGCAATCATCAAGATGGAGGGTGTTGGGGGATTGGCGGGTTGGAAATGGATATATGTGAATATTTGTGATAAGTTTGTTGCGAGGTCTGACGTGTCTTTCTCAGATTCTTGAAGGGTTGGCGACCATCATCGCTAGCCTGATTTCTGCTTCTCTTTTACCTCCGGATATAAGTTCTGCAAAGTTCCTCACTGAGGAAGAGCGAGACTTTGCTTGTGCGTTGTAAAAGATTGGTTTCCAGAGCATGACCTACCCAATTCATCATGTGTAGTGAAACGGCTGCTTGCGAGCGACGTTACTATTTTCACTGGGCCATCTATTCAGCAGTTACAGTCCCAATCTACTTCAATGGACAAGGGAAGCATGGACATTGTATCAAATTCACCCACGATCACCAACGGCTACTATGACAAGAAAGATGTCGAGCCTCTTGAGACCAGAGAAATTGTTAGAGGTTCGGTCGCCCTGGAACTTCTCAGCATTTCTGTCACATTCATCAACTATGACAATCTTACAGGTTTGACAGATATACAGACCTGGTTAACAGGAATTGCCTACCTTGGCCTTGTCGTCAGCTTGTATTCATATTCTCTTTTCTTGTATGTGCAGCCGTTCCTAGTTAAGTACCTTTTTAACCGAAACCATAAAGGCCAACAATTGTTAGCGGATTAGGATATTCTGGCGGGGCTGCGCAACTGCATACAGGTAATGATCAATAGCAGTTAGTAAGATTGACAAAACCCCCTGATGCATGTCCAGTTCCCCCATATGCTCCAGCCGTCGTCCTCACAGGTAGACTTCCCAAATATATCATTAGTAGCTACTAGAATCACACACGACTAGTCATCATAGCTTTCCTCAGCGATCAATGGAGTTGGCGCGGGCCGTTCATTCTCATTTGTCTCCCAATCACTATTATAGGCAAGTACTCAAGCAGTGTCAAGTCCAGAAACCTGATTTGCTTGCTTTCAGGTTATATCCTCGTTATCACAGCTGAGACCAATAGTATTAGGTATCTGGCGGTCTTCTTCATGGCCGCGGGAATGTAGGCATATTTTGTTGATGCCTGATTGGCAAGTGCTTATAATACTTCAGTTACCCATCGGCCCCTTGTATCTTGTATGAGTACCACATGGTTATCCCCTTTGAAATCATCCGATGACAACCAACAGGTCTATTCTTCCTAATAATAGCAGTGGATACTATAAAAAGGCAACTACCACGGCTCTTCAACTTGCTATCGGTAATGTCGGGTAAGGATGCTTCATGTCATGAGAGAGATGGACTACGGAATGACACTGATGTATTAAGTGGTTTTGTTGCGACATTCGTGTACACTCAAGGTAGGTCGTTCTACATTACTACCAACTATCGTGATTGACCGTCACAAACCTCATGGTGCAGATCAAGCCCCAAAATACGTTCGTGGGCACAGCGTCGTACTTGGATTTGTCATTCTCAGCTGGTTAACAACAGCGGCCAATGTGTAAGTTTCATTGACTGGTAGCAACCAAAGCAACTAAACGATCGCAGGAGTTATTGCTTGTGGGAAAACAAAGCACGAAGGGAAGGTCGTCGGAATATCAATCTTGAGAGATACAAAAGATCATGGAACGAGGGAAAAACACGAGCGCCAATCGGGGACCGTCATCCTGGATTTTTGTTCACCCTCTGATGGCCTACCAGCGAGAAGTAAGGCGGAACTCGGATACTTTCAGTTATTCTTAGTTGGCCTCTGCAGCTCGGAGCACACAAAGTGTAGATATGAAGTATATGTACCAATATCGGGAGAGGTGGGTGGGTCGTGAAAAGAGACTAAAATACTAGAAGAATAAAGTACACAAGTAAAATGATGTGAGAAACTGGGTGAGCAACGGGCACGAGGTCTCAATTCATGCACTTCAATATAAGTCCTCAAACCTTTGTGAGACCAAAAGAACTAGAACAGGCTCAAGAACCTATGGTGAGAGATGAGACAAGTTCATCAACCAACTTTGTTGATGAAGTCTCGCGTTGTGCGAGGTAGCTTAGAATTAGAATTAAATAAAACAGACAAAGGCTGGCTACTTTGAACCGAGAGGAACAGGCAGACAGTCAGGAGGTGAGATGTGGGAGAGAGTCTGAGTACTCACCTGTGCTGTGATCACGTGGAGGAGAGGTGAAAAAGAGTGGTGCAGGACAGGGTGAGAGTAGACAAATACAGCGGTTTAGTCCTCAGTCACACAAAGTAATATGGTACAACTGAGATTACCTGTAGATGAATACATCGGTTTAGTCTACAGGTAGTATTTTAGCCAGAGGTATATAAAAAATAGGTGAGTCAGTTCACTCTCAGTCACACAAAGTAATATGCCATGACTGAGGGTGGCTTCTGTGTATGTGTGAATAAAATAATTGAGGTTCACAGCAAAGACTGGCAAATACCAATTGTGTGGCGACCTGGGCCAAGAGGTAAAGATAAATATGAGAGGTAAGCATAAAAGGAAAAAATATGTTATGATCAAAATATGACATACAGATATGTTGAAAGTTGAATAATCTTTGGTCAACAGTGAGTTCTTTGGCCCTACTGTCTTCAACATGGTATCTGCCAGGCCCCTGACACCATGCCAACAAAGGCTTTCAGTTCTACAGAGTGAGAGTTCAGAGCTCTGCCAAATAGGTTGACACTGTCACAACCCAACAATTCACCTCCAGTCCTGAACCCTGGCCCCAGGACTTCACCACTTACCCACCCTCAACTCAGTCCCAGAGCACACATCAACTGGCCTGCTACACCAACAGCCATCACAGCTGCCCCCAGCAATTTCCACAGCTATCACTTGTTAGAAACACAGAAAAGAGGAGTATTTAAAAGATTAGGAGAAGTCAATGAAAGTAAGTACATGGGTTGGAGTTTGGATGAGACTTAGCAAAGTTTCTTGACATGACCCTCTCTTGAGGATTGAGTCAATGTAATCTTTGGATTGTGGTGGGCATGTGACACGACCTGAATGAGTAGTTGTTTGTTGTAGAGGCTGAGAGTTGTGTTGGGATGGTGCTGGAGGAGAGAGGAAGTCCAGATTGGAAGCTGAAATGTGTCGTTGGAAGGAGTAGGCTTGGGAAATGTGGTGATGGAGTGAGGTTCTTGATCAAAGTAGATTTGAGGTGGGCATGGTTGTCTAGGGTTGCAATGGTGCCATTGTTCAAGTACCTCAATGTTGAAAAGAGGAATCCAAGAGTTTTCAGAATTGAAAAGGATCTTCCATGAAACAAAATGGTCATATCATTGACCAATTTTACAAGTGTTGATGATAGATTTGATATCATGTGGTTGATCTGAGATGATGTCAGGTATGGGAGCAGAAGCAAATTGAATGAAACCAGGATTAACTGAAGCAGGAGTCCAAGGTTTGAGGAGAGACATATGAGACACTGGATGAAGACGAGAATAGGATGGAGGAAGTTGAAGCAGGTCAGATGAATTTCTATGATGGGCTAAAATTCTGAAGGGTCTAAGATGTTGAAAATCAAGTTTTCCAGAGGGTCAAGTAGTCTTGATGTTGTGGTGGAGTAACCAGACATGTTGACTGAGTTTTAACTCAGGAACAGATATATGTTGTTGATTGTAATATTTGGCCATATACTTGTTGGCTTATTGTAGTGTAAAATGTAGTTCTCCATGAATCTCTTGAAGTCATCTGATGAGGTCTGTAGCAGCTGGATTGGTGGTGTGTTCAGTAAGTTTGAATTCAAAGTCATGATGATAGCCAAGATTGGCATAGAATGGAGATTGTTAGGTAGAATAATCAGTGTCATTATTGAAAGAAACTCAGCTAGAAGGCGCAGTGGATTAGGATTAGGCTCACTAAGTGAGGGAGAACTAGGCAGGGTTCCAGAAGACGAGTTAGCAGGGGCAGCAATAAGGAAATATGAGAGTTGGTGCTTAGCATAACTGCCAAGCACTAGAGGCCTGCCATACTTGTAAGGCATGAAATGAGAACTAGAGCACTGCTGTACTCCCAGTGGCAAAACAAAGTGCTAAGATTGTGCCTTGGCATAGAGTAGATGTAGGATAAGCTTAATTGAGCTCTGAAGCCCAAGTGTAATAGATGTGGTGTAAGGGTGACTTGTTATTTGCAGTGTATAAGTACAGTATATATAATAAGTTTTGCCGCTGGTGACCAAAGGTTGCCAAAGCGGTGAAATTCATAAGTAAACACTAACTAACAATCTTTTTATATAGAAAAACATCAAACAGACCTTGGCAACACCTAGTAGTGCCAATCAAGCTGTCTGTCATGTCAAGATGTCAAAAAGTAAGTATAAAATCACCCAACTGTCAATGTCATCAAATGATGACAGTCATCAGGGTGCTGTGGCAATACCAGTAAATTCCTGGTGGTCAAGAAAGTAAGGTAAAATAGTCAGAAAAATAATAGTGAGATACAATAAGTGCTTGTTCTGAGATTCAAACCCTAGCCCTTGAGGTGGGCACCATTGGACATTGACCTCAATAATATCACACAGTCACTCTTCACACAGGGTCACAGTCAGAGCCACCCACTAAGCCATCACACTCATACAGTACGACATACTTTACATTGTGGACAATGGCCTTATTGTCCACCCATATCTATATAAACATGGACACATCGTAGAATACCCTCAGTCACTTGTATCAGACTGAGGGTAAGCAAACACTTATATCTATACATATATATTACTAACTGAACCATAGACTAATCTGATATTGTCTTAGGCACAATATACACAGTCTGATCTCTAACATCTAATCTCTAACAGGCACCAGGTAGACCATAGGGCATGCTAATCACTAGTCCACAAGCCTGTGCCAGAAAATATATCAGTACTCCTTTTGATACAACCTGGGTCTTATCAATGGTCTGAGACTATGGATTGAGGAAATCCATGATGTTGGAAGATATGATCAAGATAAATGCAAGCTAATTCAGGGGCATCCATAGTTTCTGCAAAAAAGTCCATGGAAACTGAGTGCCAAGGGCAATTAGGAATCTTAAGTGGCTGGAGTAATCCATAAGGCTTGTGAGTTGTATGCTTGATGCAGGCACATGTGTTGCAGAATTTAACATAGGCATGTGAATAAGTTTGCATTCCTGGCCATGAAAAGTTTCAGCAAAGGTTGTTATAAGTACTTGCATGGCCAGGATGTCTTGAAATAACAGAGTCATGTCAAGAATAAAGTATTCTAGCTCTAAGAGATGAAGGAACAAAGAGACAATTGTTGTGAAAAATGAGACCATCTGGCTGACTGATGGTTTTGTCACCTTGTTGCAGAAGGGTTAGCCATTTGGTATCAACATGATAGGAGGATTTGAATTTGTCAGGAAGTTCAGAGTTATCAAGAGTGGAAGTATAAAGAGCATTATAGAGAGTGATGGTGTGCTGAAATGAGTTTCAATGGTGATAAGACCCAGGTTGTATCAGAAGGCGTACTGATGATTTCACTGGCACAGCTGTATGGATTAGTGGTTAGCGTGCCCTATGGATTACCTGCTGCCCCCTCAAAAAGCTGAGGTTTGAACCTGGACATACACTTAACATATTTTTCATTATTATTTTTGAATTTATTCTACCTTATTTTCTTGACCCCAAAGTTTTGCCAGCTTTGCCACCTCACCCTGGTAACCACCATCATTTCACAACGTTGACATTTTGGTGATTTCATACCTACTTTTTGGCATTTTTGACACGACAGACAGCCTGACTAGCGCCGCTAGGCATCACTAAGGGCTGATGGACACTTTCCTATATAAAAGATTGTTGCCTACTATTTACTTACTAGTTCCCCATGTTGGCGACCCAAGGGTCGCCAACAGCGACTTTGCTTACAATTTACTATATATACTGTACTTATAGCCTGCAAATAACAAGCTACCTTCACCATCTAGCTCTTACGCATGGGCTTCAGAGCTCAATTTTGCCTTTCATTAAGCTTACTCTATGCTAGAGCACTATTGTATGGTGCCTTGTCTCGCCACTGGAAGTATGCCAGTGTACTAGTCATTTATATGCCTTGCAATTGTGGCAGGCATCATATACTTGGCGACTGTGCTAAACTTCACCTTACCACTCTTTTACTGCTGCCCTCCACTAACTTGTCTTCTAGGACCCTGCCTGGCTCACCTCAACTAGTGAGCCCGATGCTACCCGCCTTGTAACTGCCTATCCAGACACCACCTGGTACAATTACAGGTGTCATCAATGGGTAAAATTTGGGCCATGTGATTCCCAAAGCAGCATCTGTGGGATTCTTTGTAACCAATGCATAGTTTAGCTGGAAATCAAATTCAGATAAAAAGAAAGGCCACTATGCTTGACAATGATTTAGAAGGTGGGAAGACATGAAGCAATGGAAATTTGAATGGTATATGATTGTGGTAATAATGTAAGGAGATTGATTCACAAGCCAAGCATGCCATTTGTGAAAAGCTTCAACAATGCCAAGGAGTTCTTTACTGTGAATTTTGCAATTCATTTCTGCAGAGCAAGTTTTCAGGAGTAGTAAGCAACAGAGTGTAGCAGGAGGTTGGAGTTGGGTTGAAAATGAATGGTGGATAGCACAAAGTCAGAGGCATCAGTGGCAATAGTAGAGGAAAGTGTGAGATCAAAGTGTTGGAGTATTGAGGCAGTGATAAATGCAACCTTGAGTTTCTCAAAAGTATTGTGGGCAGAAGGATTGAGGCCAAGGAATTTGGTTTTGCATTCTTTTGTAGTTCAAGTGTGCAATGAAAAGCAGATTTCAGAAGAACATGGTACAAAGTCACAATAAAAATTACAGAAACTAAGAAATTGTTGAATGTGTTTGACAGAGGAAGGAGTGGGCCATTTTACGATGGTGTCCAACCGTTTTGGGTTCATCTGGACACCATTAGTTGAAATTATGTAGCCAAGGTACTCAACTTGAGATTTTCCAAATTTGCATTTTTTAGCATTTGCAAATAGGTTTGCATTACAAAGGCTTTTGAGTATGACTTCTACACAAGCATCATGATCTTTGCCAAGCTAAAAAAAAATAACAATTTTGTCAAGATAAATGATACACCAGATGTTTAGAATATCATGAAGAACAATCTGGATGAAGGCTTGAAAAGTTGTGGGAGCATTAATTAGTTTAAAAGGCATAACAGTATACTTAAAAAGTCTAAGGTGAGTGCAGAAAGCTGTCTTCCATTGATCACCTTTTTTGATGTGGATCAGATTGAATGCATTCTTGAGATTGATTACAGTGAATTTATTACAGCCTTGAATTTAATGATGATGCTTAAAAATATGTGCCAAGTGGTGTCAGGGGAGGCAGTCACTAGGCAAACAGAAGTAGCATTGGGCATGCTGATGATACTCAAAAGTGTACCAAGTGGTGTCGGGGTAGGCAGTCACTAGGTGGTTAGAGTATTATCAGGCTCACTAAGTGAGAGAACTGAGCAAGATCCCAGCAAACAGGTTAGCAGAGGTAGTGGTAAAGGAAATGACTGATGTGGCTCAGTGTAGCACCTTGGGCTTCAGTGCTCAACTTGGTATCATTGAGTACTGATTACCAAAGCACAGCCTAATGCTTTCTTATGCCACTGAGACTACACTAGTGTCCAGGACTTATGTATCATTTCTATTATAACGTCTGTACTACTACTAATGACATTGATTGTGTCTGGAGTTGGGCTGAGCACTGTACTATGCTCTTTTGAGGGCTGAGATTTAAATCCTGCTAATGATACCTGAAAGTGTGCCAAGTGGTGTTGGAGTAAGCAGTCACTAAGTGGTTAGAATAGCATTGGGCTTGCTAGGTGAAAGAACTGAGCAAGCATTATACACTGTCATCCTGAAGGCTTCATGAGCCTTCTGCATAGTTTCAGGATGCTGAGGTTATGGAGTCTGAGTTGCCATTATGCCTGGCTGGCAATCAGGAGGCCTTTGATTGTCACAACGATCTCTGTCGTTCCCATTGTTATCATGACAATCTTGCCCCCAGTCCTTGTAGGGACCTTCCTCGCCATCTCCATCCTCCAGATGTATATCTAGTTCCTCAGTCTTCACAGTGAACTGCCACCTCATATCATCTACAGGTGTAACACCCCCACACCCTTCAAACACCATGCCTTGATTGTCTATTAGTGACTTGCCTCTATCCTGCAAGTCTTGATTGTGAATGCATTAATAATCAATACAAGCATTTGAGTTGTCCACTAAATGGACTTGTCTCATGACACGTTGTGGAGTAACAGGTTCATCTGAAATGCGGTCTTCACATTCCTCTTTTTTGATTGTGACATGTCAGTGAGGCATCCTTGTCTCAGGAGGAGTATCTGCCTACATCTCACCAGCTGTTGCCATCTCTACATCTGATAATGCCTGCTAAGGCACTCTGCTAGTATTAGCTTGCTGTTATGCAGCATTCTGACATTTATCATAGTCCTGTTTGGACTCATTTGCCTGCCTAAGTGCATTCAAGATGTCTATTGCTTCTGCAATGTCTGGTGCATGGCCAATGCAAGACTGCATCATAGTCCACTGATTCAGCTGGTGTGGCTGTTGATGTTGCTGTCTCTTGGGCTAGCTTATGCTTAATGTACTCATTGAGCTCAAGCTCAAAGATACAAGTAAACAATTCAATATATTCCATCAAATCAGCCTTAGGTACATTCTGGCCTCTATCGGCCAATAACTGTAGATGCTTTTGCATTGATTCTTTAAAGACCATTGGAAAATGGTCCAGTACCAGCTGAAGCTGAACTGATAAGGTCAATAGCGACCTTCTATCCTCTTCTTCATCAGAGGAATTTAGTTCAGACTCTAAGTTCAAAACTCTCCTAAGGCTCTTCTGCCTCATCCATGGCTCCTTGTGACTTTCTCCCTGCATCTCCAGTGGTGAAAGCGCTGACTGCACCTTTCCTTTATCCTGCTCCGCCTGTCTGGTCACCATGGCTGGACTCACTCCTTGGTGTTGTGTCGTCTGTTCTGACAATGTGTCTTGACCCTGCTTTGCCCCTTGTTTAGGCTGCACAGTCCTAACTGGAGTACTGTGCGCTAATATGCTACCCTGCATTGTATCTGCATATTGTACAGGTTCACCCTGTGCCCCTGGTATGAGCATTGTTTTTTTGGGAAAAGTTGGGTGAATCAAGGATGCCACATTAGTTGCTGAAAGCAACAACTTGGATGCAAAAGAGTTATCCTCCGGTTGATAACTAGGGTTCAGTATTGATCTTATTCATGATATGGACAGCCCACCTGGCATTCCAAAGCTCTTGGTCATATTGCAAGCTACTTTATCGTCCTGTTCTAGTGGAGGCTAGTATTTCAACGCTGAAGGCATCACAGATGGTTTCAAGCTGCCACTTGGCTCCAATAAGCCTAGTGGTTGCTCACTTGGTTTAGCCATGGAAACAGTACATTGACGTGGCCAAAAAGAAGTCGCAAAGTTTGATGAGTGTTATCTAGTATGGTAATGAGAGCCCAGAGTCTAAAGCTGATAGCAGAAGATTCAAAAAATGTAGCCTGTGGCTACAGATAGAACAATCTTGCATGCTTCATGCAGTAGTTGAATTAGACCAAATATTAGATTTTAACTAGATACATTATGAATACCAGATATTGTCTTACATAAGCTAAGGACACTGATAAGACCCAGGTTGTGTCAAAAGGAGTACTGATATATTTTCTGGCACAGGCTTGTGGACTAGTGGTTAGCACACCCTATGGTCTACCTGATGCCTGCCTCAAGGGCTAGGTTTCAAGTCCTTGGACAAGCACTTCTTGTATCGTACTATTATCTTTTTGATTATTTTACCTTACTTTCTTAACCCCAAGAATTCACCGACATTACTACTGCATCCTGGTGACCATCATTATTTGATGATGCTGACAGTTGGTGATTTTATACCTACTTTTTGACATTTTGACATGACAGACAGCTTGATTGGTGCCGCTAGGCATTGCCAAGATCTGACTAACATTTTCCTATACAAAAGATTGTTGGTTATTGTTTACTTACTAAGTTTGCCACTTTGGCAACCTTTGGTCAACAATGGTGATGATACCCAAAATTGTACCTGATTAAGGTAACTTGTTATTTGCAGGCTATAAGTACAGTATATATAGTAAAGTGTAAGCGAAGTTGCCGTTGGCAACCCTTGGGTTGCCAACATGGGGAACTAGTAAGTAAATAATAGGCAACAATTTTTTATATAGGAAAGTGTCCATCAGACCTCAGCAATGCTTAGTGGCGCCAGTCAGGCTGTCTGTCATATCAAAAATGCCAAAAAGTAGGTATGAAATCACCAAAATATCAATGTCGTGAAATGATGGTGGTTACCATAAAATCCTGGTCTGGAAGTGGTGTCACATCCTGAGAGTGTTATTGTTGCACTGTTACACATCCAAGGCAGTCCGTTCCATTTTTCTTGGGAATGCACAGTGAGGGTGCTGCCTGCATTGCTTGTCATGACCCGCTACCAACCCCCTATCTTATCTTGACCCTTTCCCTTTTTGGCTCACTTAATCTCCGTGTCTCCATTTCCATCCCTGAGACTCACTAAGTCCCTGCACTTGTCATCTCTTTGAACTCTGGGACTTGCTCATGCACCAGTGCTCGCTTGTTCCACCCTCCTGTATCCCCAGAATTTGCGCCTACCCCTCAGCACTCATCCTTCACCCACCCCAGCACTTGCCCACTCCTCCGGCGTTACTAGTACTCCCCGGCACACCTCTCCTGCTGATGACACCCAAAATTGTACCAAGTAGTGTCTGGGTAGGCAGTCACAAGCCGATTAGTGTTGGGCTCGCTAGTTGAGGTGAGCTGGGCAGGGTCCCAGAGACAGGTTAGCGGAGGACAGCGGTAAGGGGGTAGTGAAGAGAAGCTTAGCATAGCTGCCAAGCATAGTATGCTTGCCGCAGTTGCAAGGCGTAAGGATTCCTAGTACACTGGCATAGGTCCAGCAGTGAGACAAAGAACACTATACAAAAGTGTGCTTGGCATAGAGTAGACTTTTAGAAGAGACTAAATTGAGCTCTGAAGCCCAAGTGTAAGAGGTAATGGTGAAGATAACTTGTTATTTTGCATGCTATAAGTACAATATATATAGTAAAGTGTAGGCGAGGTCGCCGTTGGCGACCCTTGAGGCGCTAACATGGGGAACTAGTAAGTAAACAGTAGACCACAATCTTTTATATAGGAAAATGTCCATCAGCTCTTAGCGACGCCTAACGGCGTCAGTCAAGCTGTCTGCCATGTCAAAAATGCCAAAAAGTAAGTATGGAATCGACCAAATGTCAATATAGTAGAATGATGGCGGTTACTAGGGAACGGTGGCAACGCCAGTGAAACCTCAGGGTCAAGAAAATAAATCAGAAAATAAAGTAAATAAATGGAAAAATACTGGTGAAAAATATGCCAAGG
>JAGGAQ010006289.1:0-21342 GCA_017657225.1 Termitomyces sp. T69sscA
AACTGGGCTAAAAGGCCACAATGTCAAGCCTGGCTTGACATGTTGCAGGCACTATTTAAGCAGTATCCAGTGTCATGATGCCATGATCATGACAGAAAGGCCCAGTGGCCTGTGATTTAGATCATATTTTAGCATCTTTTAAAAGGCAAATTCATCTTGAAGAGTCTCAAAAAATGATTTCTTCACATATCACTGATTTTTTCACTCCCAATTAGCTAGTTTACTCATATGATACATCTACAATAGCTAGAACACCAAAAAAACACTGTTTTTATTGTTTTGAGACCTATTTATTTTATCTCCCTCGCAGACCATACTCCCTCATAACCCATAGCTCCGAGCAGTTACTGAGAGGGTATGGGTTAAGAGGGAGGCGACTGTATACTGTGCAGTAGGTAGGCCCCAGAGCTCAGGCCCAGGTTCCAGCAGTGGGTCGTGGCACCAGGGCTTGGGGTGAGACCTGGGGGCCATGCGGGATGGGGGTGGGATTGAGACATGTCACATGGCGCAGAAGTCTTGCACTGGGAATGCAGAGACACACAGCGGCGGGGTGGTGAGGAGAGTAGGAGCAAGGCATGGCATGTGGAGGTCAGGTCTGTGGTAATGCGTGATCATGATGTGTGATGGGGGTCTTGGCATAGGCCATGGGAGTGTCGGATACTATCAGCGCTGGCGCTGATGTGGTGGTCATGGGCAGTGTGATAGCTGGGGCCAGCGCTGATGTGATGGTCACAGCGGTGATGGCCGGGGGGGGATACCAGTGGTGGTGGTGGCTGGTGGCAGTGGCAGGTGGTGATGGCCAGGGGCTGCCAAGGTGGTTTGCCACTGGGTAGTGCTCTGGGCCCAGAGATCGTGGGGGTGGTTTTGAGGGTATTGGAGTCTCAGGGCCAGGGCTAAGTTCTGGGGGTCGGTAGCGGGTCGTGACACACATGTGGGCAAGGTGGTGAGGAGGAGAGTGGGAGCAGGGCATGGCATGCGGAAATTGGGTCAGTAGTGATGCATAATTATGATGCATGATGGAAGTCTTGGCACAGGCCAGGGGAGCATTGGGTGTTGTGAGTGCCGGTGCTGATGTGGCGGTTGTGGGCGGTGTGATAGCTGGGGCCAGCGCTGATGTGGTGGTCATGGCAGTGATGGCTGAGGGGATGCCAGGGGTGGCGATGGCTAGTAGCAGTGATGGCCAGTGATGGCCAGGGGTTGCCAAGGTGGTTGGCTAGGTAGCAGTCAGGCCTGGAGCGGTTGTGGGGGTTGTTTTGCAGGGGTGGGAGTACCAGGGCTGGGCCTGAGTCCCAAGGGTTGGTGGCGGGTCATAACAGCATCTCTGGCTCCACCACTTGGTCTCTTATGCCTCATGCTCATCATCAATACTTGCTGTGTGCTTAGACATTGTGTTTGTCATGTAAGAATTTGCCCAGTGAACTGAGCCCTGGGGTCAGCAGAATCTAACACTTCCAGATTGGGCTCATGAGCACCAGGTGCTGCTTAACAGCACTTCTGCAGCCTTTGCCTCAATTCAGGAGGTCTGAAGAGGATGCTGTATGACTTCTCCCCTGAGTTGAGTCAAAGCATGGCACAGCTGGGGATGTTGTTGACTGACATCAGAAAGTGATGGCCCTGGGGTCATAGCTGGAAGTAGCAATCAATGTGGTGAGCTGTTGCTGAGGCATAAAAACAAGTGGTGGTTGTGTGGATGGAAGTGAATTTAGCAATTGTGGGGGAAGTGAGGGCAGAGTAAAAAGGTGATCTAGGGCCAGCAGCCTGGAGTGAGGAGGGACAACAATGTCCAGGAGGACATTCAAAGGGCCCACTGCCACTGATTACATGCCTAATAAAACACAATATTAGTAAGTCAAAGACTCCAGGACAACAGACAACTCACGACACATCACCTTTGCATACTAGTGGTCCTGGCAATGTTTGAATGTGACCTGGCACTCCCTGTAGGCCACCCATGCACCTAGGTTACTCTCATCAGATGGAAGGGGAGTAAGAGATGAGAACAAGCTGAAGGACAACATAAGGAAAGGATGGTTGAAATTTGGAGAAGTTTCTTCTCTCTTTTTATTTGCATATAGAGCTTCTTGATGGTCACCGGACTTTGACACCAGAAGCCACACATCCACCCATGATTGCCACACATCTCAAGGGCTCAATGCTGAAGGAGCAGTAATGTCATGACCTGCTACTAACCTCCAGTACTCAACCTTGGCCCCAGGACTCCCACCTTCCCAAACCATCCACCATGATGTCCTGAGCCTGGACCGCTACCCAACCGACCACCCTGGCAGCCTTCAGCCATCACTGCCTGTCACCATTACCAGCCACTGCCACCCCCAGCACCTCTTTGCCATTACTGCCTGCAGCTGCCACATTAGTGCCTGCTTTGGCAGCCTCCAGTGCTTCCCCTGGCCCGTGCAAAGGCCTCCTCTGGCTCCCACTAAGATGCCCATCATGCATCATGACTATGCATCACCCTTGGTCTGACCTCTGCATGCCATGCTCTATCCTTACTTGCCTCCTTGCCTTGTCATCATTTCATGCTTCTATGCAAAGTAAGGCCTTCCTTTAGGAGCTTCCTTTGTGCCACATAACATGCATTGACCTCTGCTGCTGTCTTGCATGACCCCTGGGCTTCACCTCAAGCCCTGGCACTGCAACTTGTCATCAGGGCCTGGACCTGTGCTCAAAGGCCTACCTACCACCCAGTATATAAGTTGTAGAGTAGCATCAAGTACTCTAGTCTTGATATTGCCATACTTCTTGTCTCTAGTCTTGTGTTTTGGTCTCATTCTCTAGTCTCTCATGTTTTGGTTTCCATTTTTTAAAGTTATTTCATTTTTGTTTCATACTTGCCTTGTATTGTCTTGTGTCTCTCGTCTCTACTTGTCTTGTATCTTTTCCAATCTAATCTTTGCTTCCTTTTTTCTCTGCCTCAAGTCTCAGAGTCTCTTACTCTCTCCTCTCTCTCTCTCTTCTATCTCTTTGGTCTTCATCTTGTTCCATTTATCCTTTTATCTCTCATCTTGACTCTTTCCCCTTTTGGCTCAGTTAAATCTCTGTACCCCTATCTCTGATCTTGGAACTTGCTGAGTTCCCTTCACTTGCCCTGATCTCTTGATCTCCAGCTCTGAACTTGCTCTTGCTCCAGCACTCATTTTCCATCCTCCTCTTGCACCTCCAAGACTTGCTCTCATCCTGGTACTTGTTTTCCAATCCTGGTACTTGTTTTCCAACCCTATCCTTTATCTCTGGCACTCACACTCCTGCCCCAGTGTGACCAGCGTTTCCCCGCTTTCCCACCACCCACATCTCTGGTTTTGCCCCTGGTCTCATGTGCTCCACACTCTCAACAGTACCATTGCATTTGTAGGCATTATGTATGCCATGTAAGGATTTGCCCAGTGATCTGAGCCCCTGTGGTCAATGGAACCTGCATAAGGAAAAATTATACCTGCACCATGACAAGCTCCAGTTTCTGTGTCCCAAAATGAAAGTATTGAGGAGGATAATAGACAATAATGGGATATGGATGGATCCTGATAAAGTTGATACTCTGGCAAAATGGAAGACACCAACAAATTGTGACTTACTGAGAGGGTTTCTAGAAGCAGCTGAGTATTTGGTGGACAACATAGATGATGTGAGGATCTCTATGGAAATTCTTCATAGCTTGACAGGGAATACAGGTTCAGATGAGAATATACCCACCAACATGCATTTGAAGACATCAAGCAGCTGGAATTGAATTGCAAGAACCACCACCAGAAACCACTGAGATATGGGGACACATCTGCACTCATCAATATGGTAACAGATGGGTGCATTACTAGGTTAGCAGAAGTCATAAGCCAGGGAATCAACTGGCAAAATGCTGTAGTAACAGCATGTCAGAGGGGGATTATAATTTCTGTATAGAACATTAAGCAGTCTGGGGCATAGATCACATTGGTTGAGCTGCACCACCCTAGATATGTTTTCTTTTTATTTATTGCACCTCAGTTTGTACCATATCAATGTGCACAAGACTAAGGTGTGTATTGCAAATATCTCTTAAGCTTACAACACACATCCCAGCATGGAAACCAACAGCTGAGAATGGCCAACCAAGGCCAATGAATCAAACTAAAAAGGAAATAACTATAGAAGAAGCACAAGACAATGATCTGGCAGAAAGGTCAAACTAGAACCACTAGCACCCATATCACACAGGGGATGCTAGCTGGAGGGCAAGAACCCATCAATTTGATAGAATGTGCAAAAAAAAGCATGCTGATGACCCAGCATTTAAATGCATTGTTAAGAATCCAAGAGAGTACAAAAACTTTGAACTCACCAAGGAGAATGTGTTGTACCTGAGATACAATGGGAAGAATTTACTATGCATCCCCCAGACAATGGTATCCAAGCAAAGCCTGCACAAAATTGTAATAGCTGAAGCCCACACTATTTTAACACACTTGGATGCAAGGAAAACCCTAACATATCTACAAGAGCATGCATGGTGGAAAGGATCAGCAGCAATGTACATATGTATTGTCAGTTGTGCATAATCTGCTGTCAGAACAAATCCTCAACCCAAAAACCATATAGCTTACTAAACCCCCTGCCGGTACCCACACAGCCTTGGAAAGTAATTGGAGTTGATTTTATTGGCTCCTTTCCTGAATTGAAAGACCAGGACTCAACTTACAACCAAATCGCTGTCATGATTGACCTACTTGTATGGTCCACCTGGTCCCTAGTAGAACCACATATACAGCATGAAATGTGGCAGAACTCATATTTGCAGAGGTTTATAAACACCATGGCCTGCCAAAAGCTATAGTAAGTGACAAGGATACATGGTTCACTAGCATATTTTGGACACATTTAAATGCTTTCATTGGCACTCAATTAAAAATGTCCACTACATACCATCCTGAGATGGATGGCGCTATAGAATGAGCTGATAAAACTATAATGCAAATGTTACAAATATGTGTGGGACCTAATCAGAGAGACTGGGTATCCAAATTTGCTATTGAATTTGCAATTAATTCAGCATGGTCAGACAGTATCAGATATGCACCTTTTTTCCTGAACACTGGCTGCATATCCAGAACAATGGTCTGGAGCTTGCCAGCAAAAGACAATCCATTGGGGTGCAAGTTTTTGCCCAATGATTCAAAACAGCTATAATGGCTGCACACAATGCTATCTTGGTGGTGTGAGTAAAGCAAACCCAAAATGCTAATCAAAAGAGACAAATGGTTCCATTTGAAGAGGGAGACTTTGCATACATGTCAACCAAGAACATGACCTTCCCTAAAGGAACACCATGGTGACTTTGGACTACTTCAACACTACCTGGAGGCACAAGGAGTAAACAAAATAGCCAAGTTGGCTCTAGGAGCTGGAAGCCTGCCTGTACATGACCCACAAACTTTCTTAGGGGTAATCCAATTTGACATATATAAATACCACCTCCATCTTCCTCTCATTATCCAACCCCAGCTTTTTCACACCCCAGCACCAGCCATCAACTCACTTCCCACTTATTGCTCAATGCTTACTTCTTGATTCAAACCCCACACATGCACTTCTCCAATGTCACAACCCAACCTCCCACTATTAAAAGCACCCTCTGCTAATCAAGTGTGCAGATGGGCTTATACAAGTCATCTTGGTCACTCCCAATCTTGTTGTCTACCCTTTACAAATTCTTGAATACCTCTAACATGACACCATAATATGCCAACAGGATGCTACTATCCACATCATAGCACCAGCAGGGTATGCAGAATTTGCAATGGCTTACAACATTGCTGGAGGCACCAACCCTTACACCTTTGCCACTTGGGACAAGAACAAGTCTGCCTATGATCTCAACAGCTTCCCTGTCCTGGCCAGCTTACTCACATTTCTGGCTATCAACAAACATCTCAAGGACTTGAAATCATTTGACTTCATAAAAAAGAATGAAGTCTAACTCTGCTGCCAAGAACTGCAACATACTCACCAATATGGGGGGATGTGTAGGTTGGATAGAAGAGGCTGATCACAGTTTCTTGACACCTTTGATAACATATTCCAGGAATAAAGCACCATGATATTTATGTCCATTCTGTATATGCCATGCTGACCACAGGGGCTCAGTCCACTGGGCAAATTCTTATGTGGCATGCACAATGCCTACAAACACAACAGTACTGTTGAGAGCATAGGGCATATGAGACCAGGGGCAGGACCAGGGATGTGAGCAGTGATTGAGTGAGGAGTCACCGGTCATGCTAGAGCAAGATTGCAAGTGCCAGGGGTGAGGAGGGGGGTTGGAAGATGAGTGCCAGAGTGAGCAGAAGTCCCAGGGGTGTGAGGGTAGAGTGGAAGACAAGTGCTTGTGTATGAGCAAGTCCCAGGGCTAATAACAGATAGCCAGGGCAAGCGAGGGGACTTAGCAAGTCCTGGAATCAGAGATAAGGGCATGGAGATCTAATTGGGCCAAAAGGGGAAAGAGTTGAGATGAGAGATGGAAGGGGAAACAGAACAAGTCAAGACTAAGGTGAGAAAAGAGAGAAGAGAGGAGAAAGCAAGAGACTTAGAGATTTGAGGCAGAGAGGAAGAGGAGGAGCAGGGTTTAGATTGAGAAGTACGAGATGAGTAGAGACAAGAAAGACAAGACAATACAAGATGAGTATAAAACAAAAATGAGATAAGTCAAAAATCAGAAACTAGGACATGCGAGACTAGAAAACAAAACAAACACAGAACCAGAACAGAGAGATATAGCAATATCAAGACTAGAGTACTTGATGCTACTCTACGGCTTATATACTGAACAGTACGTAGGTCCTGGGGCTCAAGTCCAGGCCCCTGTGACAAGTTGCAATGTGAGGGCTTGAGATGCAGCCCAGAGATTGTGCAAGGTGGTGGTGGTGGTGGATGCATGTTGTGTGGCACAGAGGAAGCTCCTCAAAGGAAGGTCTTGCTTTGGGAGCACAAAGGCATGGAATGATGGCAAGGTGAGAGGTGAGCAGGAGTGGGGCATGGCATGTGGAGGTTGGACTGGTGGTGATGTGTGATCATGATGCATGATGGGCATCTCAGTGGTAGCTGGGGATGCTTTTGGCATGGGCTGGGAAAAGCACTGGGGGTTGCTGGCACCAGTGCTGATGTAGCAGCTGCAGTTGGGGGAAGTGCTGGGGATAGCCAGGGCCAACGCTGATGTGGTAGCTGCAGGTGGTGATGGCTGAGGGGTGCCAGGAGTGGCGGTGGCTGGTGGTGGTGATGGGTGGGGTCTGCCAAGGTGGCTGGTTGGGTAGTGGTCCAGGCCCGGACATTGTAAAGGCTGGTTTGGGAAGGTTGGAGTCCTGGGGCTGGGGCTGAGTACTGGCAGTCGGTAGCAGGTTGTGATAGTCAGAAGGAATCTCACAATCGACACAAAATCACAGAAACTCCTTAACAGCCACACAGTATCTGCCAGATGTTGACTGTTTCCATGCCTGCTGTACAGTACTTCACACAGTAGTTTAGAACTGCAAGTTTCTTGCTGACCTTGCATAAGGATGTGATCCAAGGGCTCAAGGCCATGCACTTTGCAAGTGTTGTGCATTCATTATAACATGGCCACCATCTACGCTGTGATCTGACTGGGAGTGTAAACCATTCCATGGTTTATCTAGCATGTCATCACTGGTTTAGTCACCAACCTGAGCCAAATATGCTCACTATATGTACCCAGAAATAAATGATCAACTTCCTGCTGTGCCCAATGACATATGATATCTTTCATGTCATTGCACAGGTTGGTCAACAAAATGGCAGGAACAATTCAGGTACATCAAATAAAAGGTAAATCATGATTTCAACACCTGAGGCTGACCCTAGCTCAAGAGTGGGAGATGTGGTCTGTGTCGGAATCAATCCCTAAACAATGGAAACACAAGACAAAATGATGCTCATGTGATACTACTCAATCCACCAACATTGAATATGACACGTGGGAACACATGAAAGGTTTGAGGTAACACAGTAAAGTGAGAGGGAATGGGTGCAGTAACTGCCTGGACAGAAATTTTCCTCATGAAGGTCCATCTGCTAGATTATCAGCTGAGGCAATCCAAGACACCATTACCTAATGCTTGCCCTCTGGAAATTTGATACTATGTTTCATAGGATGAAATTTGCCTCAGAGTTTCTAGACTTTTCCACTGATAAGGCCCCCATGCAACCTGCGTTGTCAGAGTGAATTACAATGTGACAAGACAAGAATTTGGCCGTGATGAGGGTCTGCACTGCCAAATAAATTGCAACCATTTCCACCGCATCAAGGAGGCTGAAGCCAGAGGGTTCACCGCTGGTTCCTCCAGAGATGTAGGCCACTACTGACCTCACGGTTGTCACCACAAATCCACCCCATGCCACAAGCCTTCCCTGGTCTTTGACCATGATGCAGACGGTGTTGAAGATCACAAAGAAATGCTGGAGGAGTTTCTTCCACATAACGGGCCTTTGCCAACCCTCCATTATTAACTCATTACACTCACATTCACTCAAATTCTATTTTCACAAAATTAGTGGTGCCCCACCCTCGTCTATTACTCATTCCCTTACCTATCTTGTAGGTATACCCATGACCCATCATGATACCTGGAGGGTGTATGTAACAACTGTACCACTACCCTGATTATCTGTTTGTTATCTATCCATCTCTTATCTTCATGTGCCTGCCCACAGGTCTACTGTTTTGGCTACTCCCTTCACAGTATAAAAGGCCCTGTAGAACTCATGTTTAGATAGTCTTTTCAAATTCCAGAGTTTACACCTGTTGAGGAAACTTGAGCACCTCACAGGGTTCAAACCGAGGACTACCTCATTTGGGAAGCTCACTGTCACAATACATGTGACTGCACGTAGCTTACTCTTTATCTTAGTCCATTTTGTTATCAGGTATGTTGTCTGTAACATGTCTATTTACAAGTCTTCATAATACATTTCGTTATCAGTGCTAATTGACGCGCCGCATTGCGAACCGCCGGTCAAGGCCTTACACTCACGGTGTTCCTTCGCCACATTTCTTTTGTTCATTTTTGCAACCTCCAGATCACTTTATCCTCTGGTTTGACTGTATAGCGACTACCCAGCCACCGATTAGTACGCATATATGTAGAGATACAGTGAGTATTCCTCAGTCACTCCGAAGTAGTGTGAACGACTGATGTATTACCTGTAGAGATACAGTGAGTATTCTACAGGTGGGGGATAAGTCATAGGTAACAGTAGGTAAGTATATTAGGCTCACCCTCAGTCACTCCGAAGTAGTGTGAACGACTGAGGGTGGCTGTGTATATGATTAGACTATCTAGAGAAAATGATTAAGGTTCGCAAGCAAAGATTAACAAATACCGATCGTGAGCCACAGCGACAGTCGTGGCGAGCGAAAGGGAGAAGTATCTATAAGGGGAAAGATAAGATAAGATGAAAAAACAGACTGCCGTGAAAGTCTACTCTCAACAATATAAAATACTTACCGGATTAGGGATTGCCCTCAGTAGACTGAGGGCACGTATTCATTTACCTACGCATATGCACTAGCGCTTACTTTACTCTGTAGACTCGTACTTATACTTCGTCTACAGGTCAATATAATAAAGTTCTATTGCATAGACTGAGGACTCGTAATTATCCTTCGTCTACAACACCAGTTCTCTCTGAGCGGAAGACTACTATTATCTCGTGTGACCGCACAGTGACCTCACGCTGCGGTTACAAAAACACGTGATACCGGAAGCGATGACCCAGAAAGGCCTATCAGGTCAACAAGATGTGAAGCTTACGATCAGTCTAATCACAGATGTCGAGACACTGGGTCGTGTTCTTTTGGACTCCCTGCGTCTCCAAAGCTACCGACGGCACATGCATGTTATCGTTCCAATCGGAGTCAGCTGTGCAATCCATCAAAAAGATCCTATAATTCTACCATAGAAGACTTTCAAGAGTGCGAAGACAAATATACGCTAATCTGTAGCCTGACTGGCGTAATACGGGGTGCAGAAAGATCCTCGAGCTGAGCCTCTAGAGCCATAATGCGTCGAGCCATCGAATCCATTTGATGCTGTATAGTCGAATCCACCGCTGTGAAAGAAGGCGGTGGAGTTAATGGGGTCTGAGTGCCGCTAACGCTGTCAAGAGCTGCCTTCGCCGATGGAAGATCTACTTCTGATAGTTAGCGACAGCATCGGATCGTCTATGAGATGTTAACCCACCTTGCTCAGTCGCAAGCTCAATAGCGCGTGAGCTTTGTAGGAGAGAATTGACAGTAGGAAGGTGAGCGGCTTGTGCTTGGCGGCGAATCCGTCGTTTAATCGTAATAAATGTTGTGATAGCGACAAAGGCCACAAAAATAACCCCTCCTATGGAACCACCAATAATAGGACCTATTGCTGTAGCAGCTTTGGTGCCAGACAATGGGGAGGATTGAGTTGGGGCGAGAGTTGATTTATCACTTGGACTGGTCACGGTGGTGCTCAAGCTACTGAGCGAAGTGCTAAAACTGGTCCTCCAACGAGACGTTGAACTGACACCGGGGCAATTATTCAACGGTTGAACAACAGGTCTAGAAGAATGATCAGCACATCGTAATCAAGTACAATCGTCAGGCTCGAAGAGGTAGCAAAGATACTTAACTGGATGTTAGTAGGTCTAATTGGTACGCCAGCCTCAGAAGTTCTAAAAGGGTCATCAGCCCATCGGAATGACAAATTACCAGTTGAGCTGGTGAAGGCAGAGGTACTGAACGTAGGGATGGAACTAGATACAAAACCAAGTGGATAATTCATGAGGACAATAATGACTAGTATGGGTAGCAAAAATACTCAACATGGTGCTTAAAGTTTTTAGAGGAGGTGTTGATACACTACCAAAAGCATTATTTGGTTCCTCAAATTCAGCACCAAGTGTTGCAGAGCTGAACAATTCATAAGGACATTAATGACGGGTAGAGGTAGCAAAAATACTCAACGGGCTCTGGTTTAGGTCACCGAAACCATCGTTCGGAGATAGACCAACGCCACCGAACCTGGATAATTCATGAGCACATTAACGTCGACGTCAGCCGAGTTGTTAAAAGTAGCAAAGGCACTGAACGTTATGTCAAAGTTATTGTTTGTCTGTTCGCCATTAGCAGTATCAGGACTAGAAGTGCACACTGTCAGCTCGTCGTGGTAAAAAAACAAGACGAAAGATGACACGAACACGTCTTGATTCTGGCCGCTGGAGCTCATAAGTGTACACTGCGAAGTTCAGAAGGGAGGATATGAGACCAATTTGAAGAAGCAACACGACAATATATGCGATAAAATTGAATTGATACATGTTTTAGCGAAATCACATAGGCATTATGGGATATCACTCCTACGGAGGTACGTGCTTCTTGATGCCGTCTTAAGACTTAGAGCGGTCACCTGTACTGGCGAAAAAGTACTATCACAAACAGGGAGTAGTAGGATTTTTCAGCGGATGGACAATCTCGATACAGTGTTCTCACCCTTTCCTGATTGGACTTCGTACGCAGGTCAGTGTATAGACTAATACCTTGACCGAACCTGCGGAAAATTTTGTTTTTGTGTGTTGCCGGTGGAATCTCCCTTCGGCAGATCTCCACTAGATGTTCAAGGACGGCGAGTGGAGCGTAAAGCACTTGTTGAGTCAAACTGTATAGCACGAGATTTGTGATAGTATAAACATATGTTAGAATCCCAACCAGGCAATGTATAAGTGATTCGGGTAAGCACCTAAATCAATACGCGTATGCGTAAGTATAGTCTAGGTACATGTCAGCCTGGATCTACGGGCAACGACAAACAAGTAGCCTCAGTGCGTGCCCAGATGGGAGTAAACAACTGAGGCCGGATGTAACGCGAACGCGCATTGAAGTCACAATGCACGTGACATGGAGGAAGGATGACAGTACGGTAAGTCCGGATAACACAACCCCATCAGCGACGGAGTGTCACGGAAAATGAGACAGTGTAGAAAAATCAAGTACGAGTAACCAGCCCGAAAGAAGAAACGAATTTGTAATGTGAGTCTTTCGGTAGTGCTTTGGTCAAGATATCGGCAACCATGTCGGAAGTCGAAATCCATGAAGTCTTAAGGAACCAGAAAGTAGATGTTTGCAAAGCAAAATGAAAACGAATGTCGATGTGTTCGGAACGAGAAGTAATGGAATCGGAGTTTGCAATTTCAAGAGCACTTTGATTATCACAGAAGATTGGGAAAGGATGAGGATAGGGAGCTTGAGAGACATGATGAGATAACGTATTGCAAGAGCCTCACGCATGGCATGTGCCATGGCCATGTATTCAGACTCAGTGGACAATAGAGCAATGGTGCGTTGACGAACCGAGGACCACGAGACAAGACTTGAGTATAAGAAGAACGCATAACCTGAGAATCGGCCCAAAGCCAACATTGCGGTATCTGAACCTGTAACTGAACCCATTGATACACCCACATTCTTTTGTTAATGATGACGCTACTATGCCTGTAATGACTACAATTCTTGAGGAGGAGGAGAATGACATTGGGTCATTACACATTAACAAAAGAATGTGGGTGTATCAATGGGTTCAGTTAGAGGTTCAGATACCGCAATGTTGGCTTTGGGCCGATTCGTTGATTCCTTCCCCCCATCTCCACTAGTCCCATGGCGTGAGGACAAATCCTGCAAAGAATCAAATCAGGTGAGATTGGTGGTCCGAGAGTGAGTTGTTGATGTAGACAACAAGGGTGGATTGCATTGGGGATTAGAGTTCTTGATTTGTTGCTGAGCAGCCTGTAAGTGTGTAGAAATCAAAAGTGCCCATAGGATCAGTCTTCTAAGAACACCGGACATCCTCACGGAGTGAGGTATAGCCCCAATGTTGTTCCAGAAGACCATCAATGAATTTCTGAATGCGTTCATATAGTGTGAAGTCCCAAGGGGTAACAGAAAGTTGATTAACTGCTATACACCATGCCTGAATGTATGCAGGGATATTTGTGAAGCTGCAAGGGTGGTGATTGAACATGGTGTCTTTGAGATATTGAGTAGCCGCTGCACTTCCAATACTGTAATGCTTCTGTAGGAAGCCTGGAAGGTCTCTAGCTGTTCAAATGGGAAAGTTGAAAGGGCCACTGCGTGCAGGAGGAAGAGAATTGAAAATCTTGGCAAGAGTTTCCCTGGGATGATATAAGAGCAGATGTTATTGTTCTTCCAGGACATTTCATACGCATGAGAGGCATCCTGAGTCTGATGAAGAGGATACAGAGGAGGCAAAGCAATTTTGCATGTTGGGTCATACGGAGCATCTGGCAGTGGAAGTGGACAGATGTGGCCATTCAGACCCAGGTGATCTATGAGCACCATTACTGGGTTGATCCAATGACCCCAGTCTGCAGAAGAATTAAAGCAAGGAATAGTAGCCAGAGGAGGAAGTTTTGATTCAGACAATAATTTGGAATGAACAGAATGTGATGTAGGTGGAGTATAAGATGGAATAAAGGAATGATGATGATTGGTATTTGTCACAACCCACCACCGACCCCCGGGACTCAGGCCCAGCCCTGATACTCCCACTACCTCAAAACAACCCCCACGACTGCCCTGGGCCTGGACTGCTACCTGGCCAACCACCTCGGCAACCCCCAGCCATCACTGCCCATCATTGCCACCAGCCACTGCCAGTCCTGGCATCCCCCCGGCCATCACTGCCATGACCGCCACATTAGCGCCGGCCCTGGCTATCACACAGCCCATAGCCGCCACATCAGCACAAGCATCGGCAACACCCGACACTCCCCCAGCCCATGCCAAGACCCCCATCATGCATCACAATCATGCATCACCACTGACCCAATCTCCGCACGCCATGCCCCACTCCCGCTCCCCTTCTCACTGCCTTGCCGCTGCATGTCTCTGCATTCTTAGTGCAAGACCTCTGCTGATGATGCCTGGAATTGTACTTAGTGGTGTCTGGGTAGGCAGTCACAAGGTGGATAGCATCAGGCTTGCTAGTTGAGGTGAGCTGGGCAGGGTCCCAGAAGACAAGTTAGCGGAGAACAGCAGTAAAGAAGTGGTGAGGGGAAGCTTAGCGTAGTCACCAAGTGTAAGGTGCTTGCTGCAATTGCAAGGCATATGAATGGCTAGTACACCAGCGTAATCCCAGTGGCAAGACAAGGACACTGTATGAAAGTGCTCTTGGTGTAGAGTAAACTTATAAGAGGCAAAATTGAGCTCTGAAGCCCAAGCGTAAGAGATAACAGTGAAGGTAACTTGTTATTTGCAGGCTATAAGTACAGTATATATAGTAAAGTGTAAGCGAGGTCGCCGTTGGCAACCCTTGAGTTGCCAACATGGGGAACTAGTAAGTAAATAGTAGACCACAATCTTTTATATAGAAAAATGTCCATCAGCTCTTAGCGATGCCTAACGGCGTCAGTCAGGCTGTCTGTCATGTCAAAAATGCCAAAAAGTAAGTATGGAATCACCAAAATGTCAATATCGTGAAATGATGGCTGTTACTAGGGAGTGGTGGCAACACTGGCAAAACCTTGGGGTCAAGAAAATAAGGTAAATAAATCCAAAAAAAAAGGATGAAAAATACGCCAAAGGTATGTCTGGGGTTTGAACCTCAGCTTTTTGAGGGGGGGGCAGGTAATCCATAGGGTGTGCTCACCATTAATCCATACAGCTGTGCCAGGAAAATTGTTAGTATGCCTTTTGCTACAACCTGGGTCTTATCACTGCACCGCAACATGTCTCAACCCCCACCATCATCCTGCACGATCCCCGGGTCTCACTCCAAGCCCCGATGCCATGACCCACTGCTGGAACCCAGGCCTGAGCCCTGGGGCCTACCTACCGCACAGTATATAAGTTGTAGAGTAGTAAGTAGTACTCTAGTCTTGATATTACCATAACTCCCATATTGTTTTGTTGTATTTGTCTCTATCCCATATTTTTGTGCATCTGATCTCTATTTTTGCTCTGCTTCATTCCTTATTGTACTCATCTCATATCTGCTCTGTTTGTTGCCTCTATTCATCTCATACTCTAATTCCACTCTGCTTTACTCTTCATCTCTCTACCAATTCTAAGTTCTCTTGTCTTTTCTGTTTCTGGCCTCCAGTCTCGACTTGTTCTGTTTCCCTTCCCCTTATCTTATCTCAACTCTTTCCCCTTTTGGCTTGCTTAATCTTCGCTCTCCTGCTTCCTTCCCTTATACTCGCTAACTCTCCGTGCTCGTCACTTCATTGAACCTCAGGACTTGCTCATGCATTGGCACACGTTCATTCTACTCTCCTGTCTCCCTGGGACTTGCACCTACCTCCAGCACTCATCCTCCACCATCCCTGACACTCACCCCCTACTCCAGTGTTATCAGTGATTCCCTACTTACCTCTCCTGCCCCACTTTGATCTCCTACACCTTGCACCCCTACTAGTACTCTGCATCTGTGGACACAGTGATCACCACATAAGGTACTTGCCCAGTGGACTGAGCCCCCATGGTCAGCAGAACCTGACAGTATTGCTACATGTGTTGAGCAGGAGTATGAAAATGATCATAATGATTTGGGTGAAAGTTCAAAAATTGATGCTGAGAATTGACTCCTGCATGCACATAAGCACCTGCATGAGGATGGGGTGTGTAATGAGAATAAGGAATGTGATGGGGATGAGGTGCATGATAAATGTAATCTGAACAGGTCTGAACAGGAGGGATGGGAGATGGTCTGGAAGGATCTAGTGAGGGATGAGAATTAATACAAGAAGTTGGCAAAGAAGGAGTGTGTTGAAACAAATGAACTGGGGCTGAGTTTGGTTGATGCACTGGTGGAGGTGGTGGAAGAACTGGATTTGGCACATGTAAAGGTTGCTGAAGAGGGACAGTTGAAGAAGTTGGAGTCAGCATATTGTAAGGCTGTGAGCTATTGAACGGTACAAAGGAAGGAGGATGAGGACAATGTATGCAATGTAATTTTGGATTTGGAATATATGTGGAGGAAAAAAGAGTAGCAGACAAATAAAAAACAGAAGAAGTCATGTGTGGAGGTAAATCACGGAAAAAAGGTGCAGGTGGGGTGGAAAAACCTGAGGTAGTGGCCCAAAATACTGGGTGCTGTGATGATGTGTTGTTCTGCGGAACTGGTGGATGTTGGGGTGCAAAAGGGTCCACCATGTTGAGGAATCAAAGTGTGCATATGTTTAAGAAAGAGCAATGATGCTCAGAGAAACTGGTCAGTGATAGTTGTCAATGGTGGTCACAACAATGGAAACAGAAGAGAGAAGGATGGAAATAAAAGAGTGAGTAGTGGTGGGGAAACACCAATGAGTTGTCTCCACAATACAGAAGCAAGGCTAACAATTCTATGAAAGGATGCCCATAACTTGTCAGCCTGGATCTACAGGCAACAACAAACTATAAGCCTCAGTGTGTGCTCAGATGGAAGTAAACAACTCTGATTTTTACATACCTATAGGCAACAACAAACAATACTATGTAGGTATCATCAAATACAGCTATTTATGAGTGTAAAACATATTACTTACAGCCTCAGTGCATGCCCAGATGGGAGTAATTAACTGAGGCCAGAAGTAATGCAAACATGTATTTAAGTCACAATGCACATGACATGGAGGAAGATGACAGTATGGTATGTCTGGATAACAGTACAGAGTCAGTTTGTCTGCATGTATAGTGTAAGTAGATATGGTGTACCCTCAGTCATGTATAATAGACTGAGGGTGCCATAGTGTTAGGATGAATTTTGGTATATTCAAATTCTTATAAGCCATGTCAAGATACTGAGCATATCCTTGTTATGTTCTTGCCTTTCCTTTTCAGTATGTCACTCTTTGTTCTCTCTTTATTGACCTTGCACTCCCAAACAGTTGTTTTCCATTATTATCTATGCAATATATTTTCATGTACCTAATGCATTGCCTACTTCAGATGTGTCTGAAAAGACTCTGAGGTATGTTTCAAGTAGCTTACTTTATTTCTATATACTTACATTCCCTAGTCTTTGTACATTTTAACTAGCACATATAAACTCTATCACATAGGTGTGTTGGAATGACACCATTGTGATGATGTGAAGAGTACTACAATACAACATCATAATGGCCACTAGCCATGGGACTGATTTGTTCCTTTGTTACCATTCATGTCACAACCTGCTACCAACCGCTAGTACTTAGCCCCAGCCAAAAGACTCCAACCTCCCCAAACCAGCCTCCACAACGTCTTTGGCCCAGACCGCTACCCAACTAGCCACTTTGGCAGCCCCTGGCCATCACCGTCCATCACCACCACCAGCCACTGCCACTCCCAGCACTCCTTGGCCATCACTGCCTGCAGCTGCCACATCAGTGCCAGCCTCAGCTATCCCTGATGCTCCCCCCAGCTGCAACTGCCACATCAGCGCCAGTGCCAGCAAACTCTGGTGCTTCTCCCAGCCTGTACTGAAGCCTCCTCTGGCTACCATCAAGACACCCATCATGCATCATGACCATGCATCATTGCTGATCTGACTTCCACACACCATGCCTCAATGCTTGCAAAGCAAGGGCTTCTTTTGCACCACATGACATGCATTGACCACTGCTACTGTTTTGCATGATCTTTGGGCTTCATCCTGAGCCTCAGTGCTGTGACTCATCACTAGAGCCCAGACCTGAGCCCTGGGACTTATATACCATCCAGTATATAAGTTGTAGAGTAGCATCTAGTACTCTAGTCTTGATATTACCATACCTCTTTATCTCTAGTTTTGTGTTTTGTTTTGTTTTTTAGTCTTGCATGTCCTGGTTTCCGTTTTTTGACTTGTCTCATTTTTGTTTTGTACTTGTCTTGTTGATAAGCCCCAGGTTGTGTTAAAAGGAGTACTGACATATTTCCTGGCAGTGGACTAGTGTTTAGCATGCTCTATAGTCTATCTGGTGCCCTTCCAAGGGGCTATGGTTCAAATCCCTGGACAAGCACTTTGAGTATTGCATTATTATCTTTTTACCTATTTTTACCTTACTTTCTTGACCCCAAGGATTCACTGACCTTACCGCTGCACTCTAGCAACTGTCATCATTTTGATGACACTGACCATTGGTGATTTCATATCTACTTTTTGACATTTTGACATGACAGACAGCTTAATTGGCACCGCTAGGCATCGCCAAGGTCTAATTGACATTTTTCTATATAAAACATTGTTGGTTGTTGTTTACTTACCCAGTTCCCCACTTTGGCAATCTTTGGTCGCCAACAGTGACTTCCCTTATAACTTATTATATATACTGTATTTATACACTGCCAATAACAAGTTACCTTCAATCCCATCTCTTACGCTTGAGCTTCAGAGCTCAATTTTGTCCCTCTTAAGCTTACTCTATGCCAAGGCATCATCTTAGCACATTGTTTTGCCACTGGAAGTATGCCAGTGTCCTAGTTCAACCATGTGCCTTGCATCTATGGCAGGCTTCTAGCACTTGGCAACTATGCTAAGCACTACTCCTCATAACTCCTTACTGCTGTCCTTTGCTAACTTGTCTTCTGGGACCCTGCCCAGTTCTCCTCCACTAGTGAGCCCAACACTATTCCTTCCTGCCTAGTGACTGCCTACCCAGACATCACTTGGTACAATTTCAGGCATCATCATCATATCGTCTTGTCTTTCTTGCCTCTACTCATCTTGTACTTTCAATCTAACTTTGCTTTCTCTCTCTCTCTGCCTTCAGTTTCTAAGTCTCTTGCCTCTTCTCTCTTTTCTCGCCTTGGTCTTGACTTGTTCTATTTTCCCTTCCATCTCTCATCTCAACTCTTTCTCCTTTTGGCTCAATTATGTAAGGGCAACCTCCAGGAGTTGTGGCTCAATCACACAAGTAGCAGAGAGAAATCCAAGGTTATATCAGGCCCGATAATCAACAGTACAATGGTAACTAATCACTTATAGAGAGGCCCTCTACAAGGACAACTAAAGCAGCAGCGGGGCCTCAGAAGAAGAGCAGGTAGGGGAGTTCCATCACATTCACCACTGGAGTTTCCAGATGAGGCAGTAGAAGTTGGGGACCAGATCTATGCAATCACCCTGCGCTCACTGCTACCCATTGAGGAAATCCAGGCCAGCCAGACCATTCTCAGCAGTTGGCTCAGGTGTTTGTCACCAACTCTCTGCCCTGGGTGTTCCAGGATAAGATGCCCCAATACCTCCATAGCTTTGAGGATGTGTTCTCTAAGGCCTCCTTCAACTCACTCCTGGAGTGCAAGCAGAGGGACCATGCCATTGAACTGATGCTAGACTTCAAACCCTTCAGCTGTAAGGTCTACCCATTAGCACCTAAGGAGCAGGACAAGCTCAACGCCTTCCTTCAGGAGAACCTGGACTTTGGTCACATCTGCCCTTTTAAGTCGCTGATGGCCTCTTCAGTCTTCTTCATCAAAAAGAAGGATGGTTCACTCTGGCTGGTCCAGAACTACAAGGTTCTTAACACCATGACGGTGAAGAATTGCTACCCCCTCTCCCTCATCTCTGAGCTGATCAATAATCTTTGAAGGGCATAGTACTTCACCAAAATGAATGTTTGGTGGGGCTACAATAATGTGCACATTCAGGAAGGAGACAAGTGGAAGGCTGCCTTCTAGACCAATCAAGGGCTGTTTGAACTACTTGTCATGTTTTTTGGACTCACCAACAGTCTAGCCACTTTCCAAACAATGATGAATGACATCTTCCAGGACTTTCATCATAGAAGGTGTAGTGTGTGTATACCTTGACAACATCCTCATCTACACCAAGATGCTTGAGGAGCACCGTTGGGTCACACACACTGTCTTGGAATGCCTCCGCCAGCACCAGCTCTACCTTGAACTGGAGAAGTGCAAGTTTAAACAGACCTGGATCAAGTATTTGGGGCTAATCATCTTACATGGAGCCACAGAGATGGACCCAGTGAAGATGGCAGGTGTGGCAGAGTGGCCAGAGCCTAAGAACCCCAGCATTTCCCTGGCCATCACCGCCCACAACCACCACATCAGCACCAGTCCCAGCTATCCATGGCACTTCCTTAACCGCAGCTGCCACATCAGCACTGGCCCCAGCTATCCCTGATGCTTCCCCAACTGCAGCTGCTACATCAGCACTGGCACTGGCAACTCCTGGTGCTCCTCCTGGCCCATGCCAAGGCCTCCCATCATGCACCATGACTATGCATTGCAACTGGTCCAACCTCCACATGCCACATCCCACTTCTACTCACCTCCTTGCCTCATTGCCATTCTATGCTTCCACGCTCTCAAAGCAAGCCCTTCCTTTGAAGAGTTTTCTTTGCACCACACAACATGCATTGACCCCCGCCACTGCCTTGCACAATCTCCAGGCTTCATTCTGAGCCCTGGCGCCATGACTCATCACCAGGGCCTTGCACAACCCTGCTTGTATCCCCAGTCCCACCTTGGTCTCTTACGCTCTGCACTCTTGACAATACCACTGCATTTGTGAACATTGTGCATGCCACATAAGGATTTGCCCAGTAGACTAAGCCTCCATAGTCAGCAGAACCTGACAGGGCCCTCCAGGATGGGCTCCTGACCTTCTGGAACTGCATCTATGTGTACAATATCCCAGAGCTCCACCAGAGAATTGTCAAGCAGCACCATGACTCCTGCATCACTGGACATTCTGGCTGATGGAAGATGCTGGAGCTAGTGTCCCAAAACTACTGGTAGCCCCAGATGTCCCAGTACATTGGATCCTACACTAGCACATGCAACCTTTGCCTCTAAACCAAGCCTCAGTGCTGCCTCCCCACCAGACAACTCCACCCACTACCAGTCCCATCAGAACAATGGAGCATAGCCTCTGTGGACTTCATTGTAGAATTCCCTGATGCTCATGGCTACAATGCCATCATGGTAGTGATGGACCTTTGTGGCAAATGAGCACACTTCATCCCCACCCACACCACCTGCTCCACCATGGGTGCTGGAAATCTGTACCAGAAGAATGTTTGGAAGCTCCATAGCCTCTCAAATGCCTACATGTCAAATCAGGGCCCACAGTTCATAGTGGAGTTCACTTGAGAACTCTATTGACTGCTCAATGTGAAGCTCCACACCTTCACCACCTACTATTCACAGTTCAACAGCCAGACAGAACATGTGAATCAGGAGCTGGAGCAGTACCTCTGCTTCTTTTGCAATGAGCAGCAGTACAACAACCATTGATGCAAAATGTGATTATTTCTTATTACAAGATTATATTATCTTATCTTATCAATAGATAATCTAATCTGATTAAGATAATCTTATTCACTTAGTTGCGTCGGGCT
>JAGGAQ010006290.1:0-21304 GCA_017657225.1 Termitomyces sp. T69sscA
ATGGCTGTGGATGATTGGAATAAACAGAGAGAAATCAAGACACATTCTCTGGCCTATTTGCAGGAAGCCAAAACTTCAGAGCAATTGACTCATCTTGTGAATACTTTACATTGTTGTCCACAAAATGCCACTCTTGGTGCTCTTTGTAAGTGATTCAAATCAATTTGATATGACATTGCTAACATTTAGTAGATGGAAATCTATCTACAAGTCCTAATGAGCACACAGATTCCAAACTCATACAAGCATTGATTCCCACTGTTCCTGCTCCATCTCCACTTTTCACTGGCAGAGCAGACATGATGTTACAACTTGAAGGGTGTTTTGATCCTTCCAGAAGTTTGCAAGTACAACAACATTGTGTGCTGTATGGCTTAGGTGGAGCTGGAAAGACCCAAACTGCACTAGAATTTTGTCATAAATTTGGAAGGAGGTATGCAACAACTATCTTATTACAAAGTTATGGTCTAAACTGATGAACTAGATTTTCTTCTATATATATGATAAATGCCACCTCTAAAGCATCAATTGAACAATTTCTGACATTACTTGCTCAGAGTGCTAAATTGAGTGATACCAGACCTGCTGCTGCTCTCACATGGCTTTGTTACCAAAAAGAGAATTGGTTAATGATTTTTGATAATGCTGATGATCCTGACATGAATCTACAAGAGTTTTTACCAGATTGTAGTCATGGAAATATTCTCATCACAAGCCGAAATACTGCATCTAAGATGTATGCACCTGAAAATCATTATAAAGTTGAAGAAATGACTCTTGAAGATTCATTAGCAGTCTTTTTCAAAGTTAGTCAGAGAGAAACAGATGAGGAGGAAGCTGCAGAAGGACTTGTCAAAGAATTGGGCTTTCTAGCATTGGCCATTGTTCAAGCAGGAAGCTATCTTCTTCATAATCAACATATTGGAGTAAGGCAGTACCTTGAAAGCTACAAGAAAGATATGCCAAGATATCTGGCAAAAACAATGACACAGAGGATAGACAAGTATCAACTTTCTGTTTTTGCTACTTGGGATTTGAGTTATCAGAAGCTAGATGAAAAAGCAAAGGCAATTCTTATGTTATGCGGTGTGCTACACAACTCTAAGATACCTATATCAATTATTGAAAAAGCTTGGAACAACCTCCATAATACTTGTGAAATAGATGAAATAGACACACAAGAATTACAAGACTTTTTTAGAAAGTTTGTGACAAATGATAAAGGTTGGAGTGATGAGTTAGTTGAAGATGCACTTAACATGCTCAGATCTTATTCACTTGTGGAATTGAGAGGAAAAGGAGTAAGGCTTTTGGACATTCACTCACTTGTTCATGAGTGGGCTTTTGAATCATTATCAATAGAAGAGCAGACAAAGGCTAAACAATGTGCACAACAACTATTTTATTGTTTAGCAGATAAAGAGTTGAAATACAATGATGCAGCTGAAGTAGTACTCCATGTGCAAGCACTGATGAATTGTTTGAGTTATAAATGTGACAATTACAAAGTGGCAAAAAAAGTGAACATAATTTTCTGGGTTGCACACTTTTGGAATGATGCAGAGAAGCTTCAGAAGCATGTGCTCAAAAGATGTGAAGAAATGCTAGGGAGTGATCATACAGATACTGTTCAGGCTGTGGCTAATCTAGCATTGACATTAAGGGAAGGTGGAAAGTTTGAGGAGGCAGAAAGGCTTTTTCAAAAAGTACTCAAGGTCAGGATAGGAGCTTATGGAACCAGTCATTCAGATACAATTAGAGTTATGTCATACCTTGCTGTGACATTCTGGAAAAGTGGAAAGCTTGAGGAGGCAGAGAAGCTCTTTCAAGAAGTGCTTGAGGTTAGAATAGAAGCCTGTGGAACTGGTCATCCAGATACAATTAAAGCCATGTCTGGGCTAGCTTCAACATTAAGAAGAGTTGGAAGACTAGAGGAAGCAGAGAAGCTTGACCAAGAAGTGCTCAAGGCTAGGATTGAAGCTTGTGGAACCAGCCATCCAGATACTATTGAAGCCATGTCTTACCTTGCTGCAACATTCAGAGGAAGTGGAAAGCTAGATGAAGCAGAAAAGCTTGACCAAGGAGTTTTAAAGGCTAGTCAAGAAGTTTTTGGAGCCAGTCATCCAGACACTATTAGAGCTATGTCTAACCTTGCTGTAACATTCTGGAGAGGTGGAAAACTTGAAGAGGCAGAGAAACTTTTTCAAGAAGTTCTCAAGGTTAGGAGAGAAGCATTTGGAACCAGTCATCCAAATACTATTGTAGCTATGTCTGACCTTGCTGTAACATTTTGGAGAAGTGGAAAGCTTGGAGAGGCAGAGAAGCTTTTTCAAGAAGTGCTGAAAGTCAGGTCAGAAGCCTTTGGAACTAATCATCCAGATACTATTGTAGCTATGTCTGATCTTGCTTCAACATTAAGAAGAGTTGGAAAGCTACAGGAGGCAGAGAGACTTGATCGAGATGTGCTTAAAGTCAGGACAGAAGCTTTTGGAATTGGTCATCCAGATACTATCAGAGCTATGTCTAATCTTGCTGTAACACTGAAGAGAGGTGGAAAGTTGACTGAGGCAGAGAGGCTTGAGCATAAAGTGCTTAAAATTAGAACAGAAGCTTTTGGATCCAGTCATCCAGATACTATTGAATCAATGTCTCACCTAGCTGTAACATTGTGGAGAGATGGAAAGCTTGAGGAGGCAGAGAAGCTTTTTCAAAAAGTGCTCAAAGTTAGGACAAAGGCCTTTGGTAACAGTCATCCTGATACTATTGAAGCCATGTCCCACCTAGCTGTATCATTTTGGAGATGTGGAAAGCTTGAGGATGCAGAGAAGCTTTTTCAAGATGTGCTGAAGGTTAGGACAGAAGTTTTTGGAACCAAGCATCCAGACACTATTGTAGCTATGTCTGACCTTGCTTCAACATTAAGGAGAGTTGGAAAGCTAGAGGAGGCAGAGAAGCTTGATCAAGAAGTGCTTCAGGTTAGAACTGAAGCTTTTGGAACTGGTCATCCAGATACTATTGAGGCTATGTCCTATCTTGCTGTATCCTTCTGGAGAAGTGGAAAGCTTGAGGAGGCAGAGAAGCTTTTTCAGGAAGTTCTGAAGGTTAGAACAGAAGCTTTTGGAACCAATCATCCAGATACAATTAGGGCTATGTTTGACCTTGCTTCATCTTTGAGAAGAGTTGGAAAACTGAAGGAGGCAGAGAAGCTAGACCAAAAAGTGCTCAAAGTCAGGACAGAAGCTTTTGGAACTGATCATTCAGATACTATTAGAGCTATGTCTAACCTTGCTGCAACACTCAGAGAAGGTGGTAAGCTAGAGGATGCAGAAAAGCTTGACCAACAAGTGCTCAAAGCTAGGACTGAAGCTTTTGGAACCAGCCATCCAGATAGTGTTGAAGCCATGTCTTATCTTGCTGCAACACTCAGAAAAGGTGGAAAGCTAGAGGAGGGGGAGAAGCTTGATCAAGAAGTTCTCAAGGTTAGAATAGAAACTTTTGGAAGTGGTCATCCAGATACTATCAGAGCCATGTCTAACCTTTCTGCAACACTCAGAAAAGCTAGAAAGCTAGAGGAAGCAGAGAAGCTTGATCAAGAAGTGCTCAAAATGAGGACACAAACTTTTGGAAATGGCCACCCAGATACTATGAGAGCCATGTCTAACCTTGCTGCAACACTCAAGGAAGGTGGTAAGCTCAAAGAGGCAGAAAAGCTTGATCAAGAAGTGCTTAAGGCTAGGACTGAAGTTTTTGGATCAAGTCATCCAGATACTATTGAAGCCATGTATCACCTTGCTACAACATTGAGGGGAAATGAAAAGTTAGAGGAGGCAGAGAAGCTTGACCACAAAGTGCTCAAGGTTATGACACAAGCTTTTGGAACTGGGCATCTATATACTCTTAGAGCCATGTCTAATCTTGCTGCAACACTTAGAGAAGTTGGGAAGCTAGAAAAGGCAGAGAAGCTTTATCAAGAAGTGCTAAAGGTTAGGACAGAAACTTTTGGAACTAGTCATCCAGATACTATTAGAGCCATGTCCAACCTTGCTGCAACACTCAGGGAAGGTGGAAGGCTAGAGCAAGCAGAAAAGCTTAGTCAAGAAGTACTTGAGTTTAGAACAGAAGCTTTTGGAATTAATCATCCAGATACTGTTGTAGCAATGTCTGACCTTGCTCTAACATTAAAAAGAGTTGGAAAATTAGAAGAAGCAGAGAAGCTTGATCAAGAAGTGCTTAAAGTTAGAACAGAAACTTTTGGAGATAGCCATCCAGATACTATTAGAGCCATGTCTAACCTTGCTGCAACATTGAGAAAAGGTGGAAAGCTAGAAGATGCAGAGAAGCTTAACAAAGAAGTGCTCAAGGCTAGGACAAAAGCTTTTGGAACCAATCATATATATACTCTTGTAGCTATGTCTGACCTTGCTTCAACAATAAGAAGAGTTGGAAAGCTAAAAGAGGCAAAAAAGCTTGATCAAGAAGTGCTCAAGATTAGGACAGAGACTTTTGGACCTAGCCATCCAGAGACTATTAGAGCTATGTCTAATCTTGCTGCAACATTCAGGGAAGGTGGAGAGCTAGAGGAGGCAGAAAAGCTTTATCAAGAAGTGCTGAACATTAGGACAGAAGTTTTTGGACCTGACCATCCAGATACTATTAAAGCCATGTATAATCTTGCTGCAACATTCAAGAAAGGTGGGAAGCTTAAGGAGGCAGAGAAGCTTCAGCAAAAGGTGCTTTAGGCTAGGACAGAATCAGTTCTAAAACATTTGATTCTCTACCTAGTGCATATCATTAAGCCTTTAGTTACTATCTCTACTCACTTCTGAACTTCACTCTTTTGAAATTGTTGGTTTGTAATATATATATATATATATATATGTATTGTTTTTATATCATGTAGATTTGTATGATATTCATTGTGACACAATATCTAAGGTATTCACTCTTCAGAAATTCTGATCCTTGTTCTTCAGTGTTTTTCTCTATGTTTTCTTTTCTCCTTTTTATCACTCTGCCCCTGTATCTAAACCAATGATAGATTTTCAACATCACATATGAATTTTTCAACATACTATATAGTATTTAGTCAAGTTGTAAGTTTTGCTTTGCCATGGATCAATTTTCACTCTGCTATGTCACAGAAGACTTGTATCTTGAGCATTTCCATAGATTAAAGGTTTGTCTCTGTGGTTTCAAGAAGATCAGTCCTTGAACCATCCATTCTAGCTGTGTTGATGTTGGCACACCTATCTACCCATCATCTACCACTCAGCCCTATCTTTACTCCCTTCATCAGCAAAGTCACTTAGATGATATAGTCAAAGATGCTCCTTGATCTCTTACCCCCATCATCTCTCATGGGGTCCTGGGTCCACCAAGATTCTAGTTAGTGTATATATCTCTTTGCTCACCACAGACACATGTCCTGTGGAAAAGAGCCCCTTCTACACCTCCTCTATCTTACTCATTCATGTTACCTGGCTCATTCCCTATGGCAATGGGCCCAAAACCACTGAGCCACCACTCATCTAGCACTCCAACCAAGGCAGGACCCTGGTCACCTCTTGCACCATCTTGACCCACTCCAATCTAAAATCCCTTATGGCAATTGACTCTGGCCTGATTAAATCTGTCCAGGAGGTGTGCAAATGGCTAGAACCCAAAGGATGTGTCCTGGCAGCTGAGCCCTACAACTGCACCAAGCTTGCTAACATTCTGGTCACTGCAGCCATTGCCTCCAAGCTTGAAGACCTCAAACAAGCAGCACTAGTGGTGGCATTCATTCTAGAATCAGACGTTACTGATCACATTTCAGATGCACTCACTGACATGGTTGCATCCAAGACAATAGGCCATCTGGGGGGCTCATTGAAAGTTTGGCTCCTCTATTGACTTCCTAGCTGCCAATGACACCACTTGGGCTGGATCAATGCTGGCACTGAAGACAACATCTGACAAACTCAAAGGAATATCAGTCTCACTGAACACTATGGCATCCAAAACTCATGAGCCCTCTTCCCACACAAGCAACTGACATGCCCATCACATGGGCATTGATTGTCAAGGCCACCCCCAAGACCGCTCCTATGTTCCTCAAAACCCAAAGCCTCCCCCTCCCCATGGCCTAACCCATGCAGAAGTTACCCAGATTCAGCAACATGTCTTAAGATATGCCCAAACCATACTGATTCAGCACAACCCTGATGACCCCATGGTCACCAAGGACCTCATGCCCGCACTGCTCCACAATGCCCTCAACTCTCTACTTGGGCAGCTCAACAGCAAAGCCTCTGCCACCAGCGAGACCAATGATGGGGAGCTTAGAAGCATGGCTCTGTGCATCCATGCTATAGGGCTGAAAACCATCAGTGGAAGTGTGTACTTAGCAGAGTTTGCCTCAGCTGACACTGCTGTCAGGTTCTGCCAGTATGCAGATACTGAATGGCACTGATTTGACACCATCTTTGGTGAACACATGGAGATCATTGATAAAGCTTACAACCTTATTGCACACTTTGTCCCATGCATGGGCTTGTTCACCCCCAAAGACCTCAGTTGCCTGCATGCCATTGAAGTGAACAATGGCCTACAACCTGGTTCCATTGCCTTGGCCCACTGGCTCAAATGCCCTGACCAGCACTTGTCCTGCTCTGATACTTCATCAGCCAATGTGCTCATTGAGTGCCACATTTTCATTGGAGGCCACCAAGTTCCTATCCACAAGGACATCAAGGAACTGTTACGGTGTAGTAACTGCCAGAGCTACAGCTACATGTACAGGAACTGCAAGGAGGAGGGGCAATGCACCAACTGTATGGGCACCAGTTATGACACCCAAAATTGTACCAAGTGGTGTCAGGAGAGGCAATCACAAAGTGAATAGTATTGGGCTTGCTAGTTGAGGAGAACTAGACAGGGTCCCAGAAACAGGTTAGCAGAGGATAGTGGCAAGGAAGTGGTAAAGCGGTGCTTAGCTTAATCGCCAAGCACTAGAGGCCTGCCATATGTGCAAGGCATGTAGAATTACTAGGACACTGGTGTACTCCCAGTGGCAAAACAAAGTACTATGTGATGGCACCTTGGCATAGAGTATGCTGAGGACGAAATAAATTGAGCTCTGGAGCCCAAGCATAAGAGATGGATGGTGAAGGTAACTTGTTATTGGTAGAGTATAAGTACAGTATATATATACTAAGTTGTAAGCAAAGTTGCTGTTGGCAACCAGAGGTTGCCAAAGCAGCAAACTTGGTAAGTAAACAAGAACCAACAATCTTTTATATAGAAAAATGTCCATCAGACCTTGGCAATGCCTAGCGGCACCAATCAAGCTGTCTGTTGTGTCAAAATGTCAAAAAGTAGGTATGAAATCACCAAATTGTCAGTGTCATAAAATGATGGTGGTTGCCAGGGTGCAGTGGTAAGGTCGTGAAACCTTGGGGTCAAGAAAGTAAGGTAAAAATAAGTAAAAAGAATAGGTCCTGGAATCCAAACCCCACACTTGGAAGGGCATCAGGTAGAGTATAGGGCATGCTGACCACTAGTCCAGTACACCTTTTGACACAAACCAGGGCTTATCACCAGTCACTCTCTGGTTGACTGCAAAGCAACAAAACATAGATGTGTGGCTTGTGGTCCAGAGTCTGACCATACAAGTGGTGACCACAACTGCCCTGCTTTCACAAAGCAGTGCACTGATCTAGATGCCGGGTTCCCAGAGAACCAGTTGCCACTCTTTCCAACACACAACCCATGGACCTGGGCATTGGCTCTGCACTGGCTGGCTTGCAAGGAGGCCAGTGACCTCACCAGGCCTCCAGCAATACTTCTAGAAAGCCCACCCCCCCAGCCCCCAAATCAACCCCTCTCTCCTTCCAAATCCTGGTCTGCACCCTGAGGCACATCACCCAGCTCCTGGGCCCCCAGTCAAATGGGAAATCTTGACAACTTTAGCTTTATCTCCCAGCCAGGCACTAAGGGTTCAGAGCATGGTAACCAACCCCCTCCCCCCACCACATGATAAATCATCACCATCCAAAAGCACCCAGGAAGCTTCAAATTTGGCAACAAAATGCATAGAAGTCAGACACCATGCAAGCAAAGGTCTTGGCTTCTGCTGACCTTGCAACAGAAGATATTGCAAGAGCCATTCCTAGACTGGTTAAGTAACACAAAAGCTAGTAAGCACTGGAGGGTTATCAACTCAACTAACCATATGTGCAATGGGAGCACCCACACCTGTGCCATCATTTTGATTAAAACTAACATTTCTACAGATGCCTACACCCAACTTCCAATCATGTTCCCTGACATAACGGCCATTTGCTTTATGAGCAAATTTGGCCACCTCTCCTTATTCAACATCTATAATGACTGCACTCACAATGAGCTGCTGCTCTCTCTCTAACTTCCTAGCTACATCAGCTAACATAGCTTGCCCCTCCCCTGCTGACCATATAATCTGGTCGAGCAACTTCAACTGCCACCATTCCCTTTGGGAATTGGTCGACAATTGCCACCTGTTCTTCCCTAGGGACTTTGTCTAACCTCTTCTTGATCTTTTATCCACTTAGGATATGGAGTTGGCTCTTCCTGTGGGAACTCTTCAAACAACAGCTAACTGTTAGATGCATCCTGATAATGTCTGGAGGATGCACTCAGTGGTCAATCCAATCATCTCATGTAATGTTGTGGCCGCTCATTGTCTTGATTGTCAAGCTCCCCTTTCCTCACTCCTCCTCCCCCCCTTACACTGTTGACTGGTCGGTCTTCAACAAAACTCTCGAGGAGCAGTTGGACTCCAAATCACCAGTACAATCCATCCTGTCTGCGGTCAATTTCTATTCCAAGGTCACCTCCATTACATCAATCATCCAAGAGCTGATCAGCTCTAACACCCTTGTCCCCTTGAGGACACCATGCCCATACACCAAAGGATGGTGGAACAACAATCTCAAAAGGCTCAAGGCTCAGAGACAATGGGCATGTAACTTTGCTTACAAGTTCCATGACATTCCAGACCACCCTGCAGCTACTGAAGCAGCTCAGCTCTCTTGCAAAATGAAAAGCACCATTCAATCCATGAAAGACAAGCATTGGTGTCATGACCTGCTACCAACCCCCGGGACTCAGCCCTGGCCCTAGGACTCCAACCCTCCCCAAAACAACCCCCATGACCGCTACCTGGCCAACCTTCTCGGCAGCCCCTGGCTATCACTGCCCATCACTGCCACCAGCCACCACCACTTGTGGCATCCCCCCTCGGCCATCACCGCTGTGACCACCACATCAGCGCTGGCCTCGGCTATCACCGCCCATAGCTGTCACATCAGCGCCGGCACTGGCAATACCCATTACCCCCAGCCTGCGTGGAAACTCCCATCATGCATCACAATCACGCATCACTGCCAACCTGACCTCCGCATGCCATGCCCTGCTCCCACTCCCCTCCTCACCACCCCGCCACCATGTGTCTCTGCATTCCCAGTGTGAGACCTCTGCGCCGTGCAATATGTCTCAACCCTGCCCTGCACAGCCCCCAGGTCTCACCCCAAGCCCTGGTGCTGCAACCTGCCACTGGAACCTGGGCCTGAACCCCAGGGCCTACCCACTGCATAGTATATAAGTCGTAGAGTAGTAAGTAGTACTCTAGTCTTGATATTACCATAGCCCCATACTGTTTCATTGTGTTTCCATCTCTGTCTTGTTTTCTCATGCATTCTGGTCTCATCATTTCCACTTGGTTCATTCCTTATCATACTCGCCTCATATTGTCTCCTTGCCTCGTCTCTACTTGTCTCATACTCTAATCCATTCTACTTTGCTTCTTCTCTCTCTCTCGACTCTAAGTTCTCTTGTCTCTTCTGTCTCCAGTTCCTCATCTCAACTTACTCTGTTCTCTCTCCCCTTATCTTATCTTGATCCTTTCCCCTTTTGGCCTGCTTAATTTCTGCATCTCTGTTTCCATCCCCGGGACTCGCTAAGTCCCTGCGTCTGTTATCACTTGAACTCTGGGACTCGCTCGTGCACCGGCGCTCCCTTGTTCCACCCACTTGCATCCCCAGGACTTGTGCCTATCCCCTGGCACTTGTCCTCCACCCCCCCAGCACTCGCCCACTCGTCCAGCGCTACTAGCACTCCCCCGCACACCTCTCCCACCCTGCTTCAGCCTCCTACGCCTCACACCCTACCAGTGCTCTGCATCTGTGGACATGGTGATCACCACGTAAGGTATTCGCCCAGTGGACTGAGCCCCTGTGGTCAGCAGAACCTGATAATTGGCAAGAGTAGCTCAAGAACATTGATGCATGCCAGATATACCTAGCCAACAAATACGCAGTGTCCAAGCCCTCCAACTTTGCATGCAACAGGGTCCTAGACCTCACCACATCTTCTGATAGAGTGCCATGTACCACTTCATCAAATGCAGAGAAGACAAAAGCACTCACTGAGTCCTTCTTCTCACCTCCTCCCACAAACCCTGCCTCAACCTCCACAGCTTACCTGCTCCCACTGCCTAACTCCCCTCTCTTCTCCAGGAAGTGCATTGCAACTGCCATAGTGGGCCTCCCACCTCACAAGGCCCCTGGCCTGGACAGCATCCCCAACATTGTCCTAAAACACTGCATGGAAGTCCTGCTTGAGCACATCTGGCACATCTTTTAGGCAGTGCTTGAATTCAATGTCTACCCACTGGAATGGCTTGAGTCTACCACAGTAGTCCTCTGCAAGCCTGGCAAGCTGACGTACAATGTTGCAAAGGCCTACAGGCTGATAGGCTTGCTCAACACACTTAGGAAGTTATTCTCAACTCTCATTGTGGCTGGCCTATCTCACCTAGCTAAACTCCACAGCATGTTCCCAGCTAGACAGAATGGAGGCCACCCTGGCTGCAACACCTCCAATGCCATGCATCTGGTGGTCTCAAGGATTTAGGATGCATAGTACAGTGGCAGAGTCACCTTGGCACTCTTCCTGAACATACAAGGGGCCTTTCTCAACATGGTCAGGTCCTGGCTACTTCACAATATGTGGGACCATGGAGTGCCCAATGCTTACATAAGCTCACCAACTGCATGCCTATAGGCCACCACACTTGCCTAAAGTTTGATGACTTCACATCTGACTAGTTTCCAATGAACAATAGCACCACCCAAGGCTGCCCTCTTTCTATAATCTTTTATGCCTTTTACAATGCCCCCCTGTTCAATGTTACCACTGTCAGCAGTGCTGAACTAGCATCTAGCTTTGTCAATGATGTTATGTCCCTGGCCATAGCCAAATCTCTAACAGAGAAACATGTTATTATTTGTGACATCATGGAACATGCTTAAGGTGGGTTCAACTGGTCTATATCTTACAACTCCCCTTTTGAGCTGACAAAATTGGCTTTAATGGATTTCCCATACTCTCATCACAATGCCTTGCCCACTTGCCTGGTGCTCCAAAGCCTTGGGCCAGATGGTGCCGCTGTGCTACAGACTGTCCAAACTGCCAAATCCTATAAGTACTTGGAGGTCATCTTTGACCTCAAGCTATAATGGTCAGCACACACACATAAGGTAGCTGCCTGAGCAATCTGGTGGACTCACCAAATCTCCAGGCTCTCCTGTGTCTCAAGTGGCCTGCCTCCCCACCACATCTGCCAGCTCTACAATATGATTGCAGTACTAGCACTCACATACACCACAGACGTCTGGTTCACTAAAGTCAGAAGTTTCCCAGGCAACAACCTGTGGCTGCCACTAATAGACTCTCCACTGCCCAGATCTCTAAAATCCATGCATACCTGCTCCTCATTGACTTCCTCTTCTGCAAAGTTCTCACAAGAGCTGCTATCCACTCTTGTCACTCCTCCCCTCTCACTCCCTACATAGAATCGTCAGAAAGGCCTCAGAGCATTGTGTTAGGTATCACTGCTCACCCTTACACAACCTCTTCACTTTTACAGATATCAGCCCACTCCACATTGAAACAGTCCAGCCCGTCCGCTGCCATCTCAGCTACTGACTGCCATTCAGCACCCATATTACTGCCATCAAGAATGAGGCCCTCAATGTCATTCTAAAAACCTATGACCATGCCATAACAGCAATATACTGTGATGGATCTGAGTTCAAAGGAGGAGTCAGTGCTTTGGTGGTTCTATATGTAAACAGCAAGAAACACACCTCATTGAAGTTCCACCTCAGTTTGGCTGCCAAACACACAATTTATGAGAGCAAAGTTGTTGAGTTTGCCCCAAGCATCCACCTCCTGTCAGGGCTTACCCACCAACTCTGTGGACTGACAATTATTGGCAGCAATAGTCAAGCTGCTATCAGGGCACTCAACAACCAATGCCCACACCCCACACACTACCTACTTGATTGCATTCATACAGCTGTGGAAGCCCTCCATAGGAAACAGGATTGCCTCCTGTAGGCATCCAAGCAGCACCCCACACATAGTGTGGCTCCTAGGAGACCCCCATGGCCCAGGGGCATCATCATGCTCCAAGTACACTGGTCACCTGGCCACCTTGACTTTGCCTCCAACAAAAGGGCTGATGAGCTCACCAAGGAAGCCACTTTGGGACTCTCAAGCCTGACAACCAACCTTCCAGCATTCCTTCACAACAAGCCCCTCCCACTGAGTATTGCAGCCACTTGCCAATCCAATATTATGGCAACCCAAGTCATTTAGAAACAATGCTGGAGAAGATCCCCCAAGCACCACCCCATCCACAGGCTTGACCACACTCTCCCCTTGAAGGGATATATGCGCCTTGTCAAAACCTACAACTGTTGTCAATCAGCCCTCTTTATGCAACTCTGCACTGACCACTCTCCACTCAACTGCCACCTGTTCTGTATCTGCAGGGCAGAATCCCCATCATGCCTGCATTGTCTGGATATTGAGGTTGAATCTACTCTCTACTACCTAATCAAGTGCCCACACTATAACAACAAGCAGTTTGTGCACCTCACATGCCCACTGAAAAGAAAAGCTGAGTCCTTACCCTACCTTCTCTCTTCTCCATCTGCTTTCAAACACCTCTTCAAGTACACTGAAGCCACTGGCTGCTTCCCCAACACACTCACCTCCAAGGCATGGCACTTCTTGAGCACCACATTCACACACTAAACCTGATGGCACACCTCAACTCCCAAAAACCCAAGCTCTCCATGGCAGAGGGCCAGCCCATTCCATTCACTATTTGTACTCTCCTTACACTATTTATACAGTAATAACGGCATCTGGTGTGCTGCCCACCTAGCTCTATATTCTAGATCTCAGCCTAGGATCACAGCCTCTTGCTTGTCCTCACCCCCTTGCTTGCTTAGTAAGCTCTTGTAGCACCAATACCAGTATGAACAGCTATACCAACTCACTCAGGGTTTACCAAGGAGGAGCCACCTAAAACAGTGCTCAGATGCAACGACCTGCTCATTCTTCACATATGCAGGGGGGCACAAGATCTGGTGGCCCTCATAGCTGTAGCACACTGTTGATAGTACCATGCAACATAATTGCCAGGTGATTCATGCACATAATGAAGGATTTTTTTAAAAAAAATGATATAGTCAAATACAGCACTAAAGCCCATTGGTCAAAGGAGATATAATGCTCAAAGTGAAAAGGATATATTATTCAAAAGCCAGGCTTCATGGTCAATGTCATATATCACATTAATTGCTGGAAAAGTATCAAAAAATGTTGTGAAGTTGGAAAATTATTTAAGATCACTCTGATATAAGGAATGCCTTAGAGTGCTACTACTTTGCCTTGAATTGTTATCTGTTATCTAGAGCATGTGTACCTTTTAGCCAGTTGGTTTCCTGCATTTTGAAGGGCTTATAAATCCATTCCAAAAGAGTCTCACATTGTGTTCATTTGGCTCAATTAGGACTAACAATCACTCAGAATTTTTTTTGTCACTAACTCTAGTATCAAGAAGAAAGCCACTTCAGGACTATGGCCATATATCAGAACTAATATATTTGTCTCCAGAGTTGTTATAAGTAGTCATATATTACTATGTATTCTAAGCAAATTTTTGTTGATGTTTCTGTCTTGGCATTGTTATCTGATCAGGTCAGCTGCTCTTCAAATCCACTCTACTTATCATCCTTAATCATCTGCTTTAGCTTTGTATTATCAGCTAAATATTGTGCTCATAGTCTATACTATAGCAGGCATCCAGTGCTTAGCATTTCTGCTAAAGATCTCCCTACCTTGTCTTTTACTGCTAACATTGTCTGATGGGACCCTGCCCAGTTCTCTTCATAGCAAGCCCAAATGCTAACCTCAACTTACACCTAGTGTCAGCCTACCTAGACAGCACTAAGGTGGCACTTCTTTGAGGGCATGCAACAGAAGTTTGAGGTCTGGAGTGACTACAAGAACTGAAAGTACTTCTAAATGGTGAAGAAGCTCAATTGCAGGCAAGCCCAGTGATCCCTCTACCTTTGAAACTTTGACTTCTCTCTTCACCACAAGCCAAGCCAGAACATGGGCAAGCCAGATGCTCTAATTCAAAGAGTGATTGAATCATGGAATCAAAAAAAGGAGGACAATAGTAACATTATGCTTCTCCAGCCAGAGTTTTTTTTTTTTTTGGAGTAGAAATTAAATTGATTTCTTAGCTTAAAGGTCATTGCCCTTGGCAAGACTCTCTAGCCCACTTGGCTGCTCACCTGGGGTTTAAACCAAGTTCCATTGTAACAAGGACAGCTGGTATTTTCTCTGCAAGAAAATGCTTTTATGCACATGTGTGGGACTTGCAGCCCAGGGGGGTCTTTATCTGATCTAGATTCTTGAGTTTAGCCTACTACCCAAAAGCCCCACCTCTTGTCATATTCATTGGGTTGGATAGCTGACAAAGGTCTATAACTCCTGTCTTCTCCCAAGTATCTATTACAGGTGGAATTGGTAACGATCGTTTTCCCAGCCTCTTATCTGTCAGCTTTATGTCTATCTTGGCTCTATCAAGCAGTGTTTTATTCCACCTGTTTATAATTTTCATTGGTGTGTGGGGGTTATTGTTATTGTTCTTGTTTATTACTCTTTCACATCTAAATGACTATCTAAAGTGTGAGTGGCCTCTATTGCTAAAATTTTGCACAGTCTAGTCAGACCTTGTGAAGATCTACCCTCTTAATCTCTGACTTTTATCATCAAGCTTCCTATTTTGGTGATTACATCTTGTTGGAGCATTTTCCTCTCCGATCTTTTCCTCCATATGTTGTGTGTGCTTTTCCACACTATCTCCTGGCCATTTCAGGAACATTCTGAGATGATGTGGTTTAAGGAGTCCTCTTTGCCATCATGTTTGCAGATGTGTCTCAATCTTAGTTTTGATTTCATGGTTGGGTAGTTCCAGTACAATCCTACTTTGTATGCTTCATGCATGCATTTCCAGAAGGATATTCTTATTGATTTTGCTAGGTTGGCATTGTGTAGGCTTAGCCAGATTTGTTTATCATCAGGTATTTCTTTACTTGACTTTTGCACAAGGTTTCATATTCTCTCAATCATCTTCTTGGTTCTTGGCCTGATTTGGATGGGTGAGTTTACTTTTATTGTTTTGTATGCTATCACTTGAGTCATCTTTGACAGTTTTGCTCCCATTAGGTGAAGTTCTGTAGAGATAGGTGGTAGGATCCCTTGGCAACCATCACTGTCACCCCCCAGCAGTCTTTGGCCATTACCGCCCATCACCACTACCACCCTTGGCACCTCTCAGCCATCACCACCTGCAGCTGCCACATCAACACTGGCCCTGGCAACCCTTGGTGCTCTCCCCATAGTGAGATTATCTGACTAGATAAGATTGGCCTTATCACTTAAGTTGCATTGGGCTTAATTTACATGTGTGCACACTTTTAGTAGACAAAATAAAAATAGTTTTAGTTGTGGTTAAAATAAAGGTTCTTGTTCACACAGATTGGAAGCCAATGAACCAAATTTCAATTCAAATAAACTAAATATTCCAAATCTCCCTCCAAAGTCAAACTCTGTGCTTCTGAGCCTAAGAGGTCCATGCGCTGGGGACTCCATGCCATGGCAAGCAGTTTGCTTGCCTGACGTCCCCAAATAGCCCTTCCTTTCATACCCTCCATCAATGCGCACAGACCAAGCCCATTCCACGTGATTCTGCCACCTAGCGCACGTATCCAGGGTGCTGATATTGTCTTGGTGTTGTCCAGACCATCCCAGAGGAATGTTTAGCCTTTCCCTGGTGTCAGGTTCCACTGACCACAGGGGCTCAGTCCACTGGGCGAATACCTTACATGGTGATCACCGTGTCCACAGATGCAGAGCACTGGTATGGCATGAGGCATAGGAGACCGAAGCGGGCAGGGGCAGAATGTAGGGGAGTGCCGGTAGCACTGGGGGGTGGGCAAGTGCTGGAGAGGGTGGAGGACGAGTGCCGGGGGCAGGCACGAGTCCCGGGAGTACAAGAGGATGGAACGAGTTAGCGCTGGTGAGCAAGCGAGTCCCAGGATTCAAAAAAGTAATGGGCACGGGGACTTAGCGAGTCCCGGGGATGGAAACAGAGTTGGGAAGTTAAGCGGCCAAAAGGGGAAAGGGTCGAGATAAGATAAAGGGAGATGGAACAGATTAAGTTGAGAAGAGGAGTCGGGAACAGAAGAGCCAAGAGAACTTAGAGTAGAAAGGGAGGAAAAGAGCAAATAGAATAGATTAGAGGATGAGGTGAGTAGAGTCGAGGCAGGGAGACAATATGAGATGAGTACAATAAGAAAAGAGGCAAGTAGAAATGAAAAGACCAGGATGCGCAAGAAAATGAGACAGAGATGAGAACACAACAAAACAATACGGGGCTACAGTAATATCAAGACTAGAGTACTACTCACTACTCTACAACTTATATACTATGCAGTATGTAGGCTCCGGGGCTTAGGCCCGGGTTCCAGTGGCGGGTTGCGGTGCTGGGGCTTGGGGTGAGACCCAAGGGCCATGTGGGGCAGGGCGAGGTTGAGACATGTTGTGTGGCATGGAGGTCCCGTACTGAAAATGCAGAGACACGCAGTGGTGGGGCAGTGAGGAGGGAGTGGGAGCAGGGCGTGGCGTGCGGAGGTCAGGTCGGTGGTGATGTGTGATCATGATGCGTGATGGGGGTCTTGGCACGGGCCAGGGGTGATGGGTGGTGCTGGCGCTGATGTGGCGGCTATGGGCAGTGTGATAGCCGAGACCGGCACTGATGTGGCGGTCACGGTGGTGATGGCCAGGGGATGCTGCAAGTGGCAGTGGCTGTGGCAGTGATGGGCGGTGATGGGTGGTGATGGCCAAGGATGCCACAGGTGGTGGTGGCTGGTGGCAGTGATGGCCGGTGATGGCCAGTGATGGCTGGGGGCTGCCAAGGGAGTTGGCCGAGTAGCAGTCCAGGCCCAGAGCGGTCATGAGGGTCGTTTTGGGAGGGTTGGAGTCCCAGGGCCAGGGCTGAGTCCTGGGGGTCGGTAGCGGGTCGTGACACCTGGCTAACACCATTCCTCCAGCCCTGTTCTGGCCACTTAGTCCTTCCCTTGTCCTTTGTTCCTCTGTTGCCATGGTTATCAGGGGTTGGAGTTGTTATGGAACCAGTGTAGGGCCAAGGTGGTGGTTGCAAAGTGGATGGTAGAGGTGAGAGTGCATTTAAGTTGATTTGGTCGAAGGTTTGATTAACTGATTGATTGATTGATTGATTGATGTGATCAGTGATGTCCAAGATTTAATTGGTACAGCCACCTTCTGGACATCAGTGGGTTGCCATCAGGATCTGATGATCAGATTAGCACAGCCACTGTCAGAAGTCAGCAGCTCATCACAATCATCATCAGATTTGCACAGCCACTTATCTGGGCATCAGCGCTGTCATCACTTGATGATGGCAGGTCTGACACAGCCTGTTTGTTGCTCTCATAGTGTGTTATTGGTCTTTTGATACATCCCCTGCCTACAGTTTTTGGCTGATCCTGGTGACTTACAGTTTTCAGTCATTCTTTTAGGTAAGGACTTTCTTATTCTTTTCTCTTTTTCAGCTATCTTATTTCTATGACAGCTGTATCAGAATCACCCCTGGTCTGACCTCCACACCTCCATGCCCCCTCCCGCTTGCTTCCTCACCTTGTTGACATTTCATGCCTCCCATGCTTCCAAAGCAAGGCCCTTCTTTTGGGAGCTTCCTTTGCGCTGCATGACCTAAATCGACAACCGCCACCACCTTGCACAATTCCCAGGCTTCATCACAAGCCCCAGCACAGCAACTTGTCACCAGGGCCCAGACCTAAGCCCTGGAGCCTACCTACCATCTACCATATTCAAGTCATAGAGTAGTATCTAGTACTCTAGTCTTGATATTGCTGCTATTTGTTTGTTTTCTCTAGTCATGTCTTGTATTTCAGTCTTATTTCTCTCATATCTTGTGTCCTGGTTTCCCATCTTTGACTCCATCTCAGTTTTGTCCTGTACTTGCCTCATATCATCTTGTATTTCTCATCTCTACTCATCTTGTACAATCTATTCTCTGCTTCTCTCCCTCTCCACCTCAAGTCTCCAAGTTCTATCTCTCTCTCTCATTCCCAGTCTTTGTCTCAATCCATTTCCCTTCTATCTCTCATCTCAACTCTTTCCTTTTTCAGCTTGGTTAGATCTCCATGCCCTCATCTCTGTCAGTTTCTGCTGACCACAGAGGCTCAGTCCACTAGGCGAGTACCTTACATGGTGATCGCTGTGTCCACAGATGCAGAGTACTAGTAGGGGCACGAGGCATAGGAGACCAAAGCAAGGCAGGAGAGGTAAGTAGGGAATTGTGGGTAACACCAGAATAGGGAGCGAGTGCCGGGGATGGTGGAGAACGAGTGCCAGGGGTAGGCGTGAGTGCTGAGGAGACAGGAGAGCAGAACAAGCAAGCGCCGGTGTGTGAGTGAGTCCTGAGGTCCAATGAAGTGACAAGCACTGGGACTAAGCAAGTCCCAGGGATGGAAGCAGAAGAGCAGGATTAAACAAGCCAAAAGAGAAAAGAGTCAAGATAAGATAAGGGAAGGGAAAACAGAACAAGTCGAGACTAGAGGCCAGAGACAGAAAAGACAAGAGAACTTAGGATTGGCAGAGAGATGAAGAGTAAAGCAGAGTGGAATTAGAGTATGAGACGAGTAGAGGCAACAAACAGAGCAGATATGAGGCAAGTACGATAAGAAATGAAGCAGAGTAAAAATATAGACTGGAACGCATGAGAATACAAGACAGAGATGAAACACAACAAAACAGTATGGGAGTTACGGTAATATCAAGACTAGAGTACTACTTACTACTCTACAACTTATATACTGTGCAGTAGGTAGGCCCTGGGGCTCAGGCCCAGGTTCCAGTGGCAGGTCATGGCACCGAGGCTTGGGGTGAGACCCAGAGATCATGCGGAATGGCAGTGGGGGTTGAGACATGTCACGTGGCATGGAGGTCTTGCACTGGGAATGCAGAGACATGCAGTGGCTAGGTGGTGAGGAGGGGAGCAGGTGCAGGGTGTGGCGTGCAGAGGTCAAGTCGGCGGTGATGTGTAATCGTGATGCATGATGGAGGTCTTGGCATGGGCTGGGGGAGTGTCAGGTGTTGCCGGTGCCAGCACTGATGTGGCGGTTATGAGTGGTGTGATAGCCAGGACCAGCGCTGATGTGGCGGTCATGGTGGTGTTGGCCAGGAGAATGCTAGGGGTGGTGGTGGCTGGTGGCGGTGATGGGTGGTGATGGCTGGGGGTTGCCGAGGTGGTGGCCGGGTAGTGGTCTGGGCCCAGGGCAGTTGTGGGGGGTCATTTTGAGGGGGTTGGAGTCCCAGGGGTTAGTAGCGGGTTGTGACAATCTCTGACCTTGGGACTTGCTAAGTCCCCTCTGCTCACCCCAATCTCTTGATCTCTGGCCCTGGGACATGCTCTTGCCCCCAGTGCTTGTCTTCCAACCCTCCCCCACACCTCAACACTTGCACTCTTGCCCCAGCATGACCAGTGCTCCCCACTTGCCTGCCACTTGCATCTCTGGTCCTGCCCCAGTCTTACATGCCCTGCACTCTCAACAGTACTGTTGTATTTGTAGACATTGTGTGTGCCACATAAGGATTTGCTCAGTGGTCTGAGCCCCCATGGTCAGCAGAACCTGACAGGTGGGAAATTACCAGTTGACATGGCAAGGACATTTTGGAGCCAATCTTTGGATTTTCACTCTGCAGTGATGAATTATATCTCAGGCTCAAGTTCAGAGATATACTGTGCATACCCAGGACTGACATTTAGCTTTCATAACATCCTCAATATACAAACAACTGGAGTTAAACAAGCCAGAGAAGAGATACTTAGCTACAAGGAATGGGGCTATTAACACATGGTGTTACCCAAATACAATGTATATGACAAACCACTCCTGCAATTTTGACCTGTGTTTTCCATATACAATTTGTACACTACATGATATAGCAGGTGATTCCAATGGAAATTACACAGCTAAATTGATGGGAGAGATGGACTAAAGCCAGCTTTTGAAGAATATGGTGATACTACGTGGACATTAGCGGAGTCCCCGACTCTCTTACGTAAGTAACGAGAAGAGGGTTATGCGCCCTCGAATAAATTTTGTCCTGCCAACGCAGTTGCAGATCACGTGCTGTCACCTGATATGCAGTCACTTGCCTGTTCATCACGTGTTACATTTTTCTGAGGTCCCTCGTGCCCAACGGTTTGGCTGATTTTTGTCCTGCCAGCGCAGTTGCAGATCACGTGTTGCCTGGTCATCACGTGTTACATTTCTGAGGGTCGAGTCGACTCTTGCTTTCATCAACTGTGTGTAGTTGCTTTCCGACTTTTGATTATTGTTCTAGCATTATATTTGGGATCTCTTCTTATTACCTCATTTACCACTGCATCACACCAATTCCAATGCATCTCCATTGCTTGCATATTGATCCTAATGTCATTACTTCCTGAACCCTGTACTATTTATTCATTGATTTTTGTCCTGCCAAAGTAGTTGCTGTGTTGTCACCTGATATGTATTCACTTGCCTGGTCATCATGTGTTACACATTTTTTTTGCCCATGCCCAACAGTTGATTGATTTTTGTCCTGCCAGCGCTGTTGCAAGATCATGTCCCTGATTCTCTTAAATAAGTACAGTTGCAGACAAGCAAACTTGACTGATTTAGTCAAACCTTTATGGAGCAATGGGATATCATCCAGCTGTCTTTTTTAACACAGAAACATGTAGTTTAGAAACCAATGGATTGATTTCCCTGAGCCAATTTCTTGATACTGCCCAGGTCAGAAATTTCAACTCTAAAAATTT